>JBBPDJ010023892.1:0-20997 GCA_037974625.1 Cucumis cinereus | reverse complement strand
AATAAAGTGCAGTGTGTGTTGGTGCTTTGCATACCTCACACGTGGAAGCCACTGAGGTTGAGAGTTTGCCACTTCACTACATCCTACATAAGATTGAAAAAAAAACCTGGCTCACAATGTTTCCTTGACCGATTTTCGTCGTACTGACCTGGTTTAGGGTCATAGTCTTCAGTAAATATGTGATGGCGATCATTTATGTTGTAAACATGCTCATTCCATATGACTCAAGTAAACTAGTCGATGCTTTTTTCTTTTCCAATGCTCTATATCCATATCCACTTTGACCCAGTCATCATTGTTCTTTGAAATTTTGTCCAATATATTCTTCGCTTCTTCGTATGTCTTGTCTAGAAAACCTCCTACGACAACTGAGTCTGCGATAGTTTGAGAAGGTTTGTTTTGTGCTCTATAAAAGATCTTCATTTGTACACAGTCTGGTATTCCTTTATGTGTGCAACTTCTAAACAAATCTTTCAATCTAGCTCATGCATCATTTAACCTTTCAGATTCTTACTACTTAAAGTTTGCTATGTCTCTCCTTCGTTTCAAGTTCACGGTAGGCGAGAAGTATTTTTGCATGAATTTTTCTACCATGCTCTCGCATGTGATGATTTCACCAAGCTCTAAATTATATCTCCATTGCCTGCTTCGTCCCTAAGAGAAAACAAGAATAAAGACAAACACATCCCCTCAAGTGTCTACCAGGGAGCACAAACATGTTGCATATTTCCATGAGGCTTTTCAAGTGAGCATGTGGGTCTTCACCAATAGCTCCCCCAAACTGACTTGTAGCTTGCAACATCTATAACATCATTGGTTTGATCTCAAATATGATTCCGTCCACATCTGAGCACATTATACCTGATGAAAAATCATACAAATTTGGAGATGCATGCTCTCTAATTGACCTATTGCGATCATACGTTAGAAGAATCAGATTTTCATTTGTGTTGGAGTTGGTGTTAGCATTGTTGTCTTCATTTTGCGGTTGTTGGTGTTTCTGTCTCTTTGCCTCTGATTGTTTCAAGCCCTCTGGTGAAACGTTCTCTCGATTTTAGGGCCAACATCAAACTCTGGTTGGGTACCATCGCTCAAATATCATTAGCAAAATACCAACAAAACTCTACTATACTCCCTCAATCAAGATAACACCTAAAATAATACAAATAACTAAACCAATATTAAGTCTTAATCTAACAAAATCTCTGACAACGATGCCAAAAACTTGTTGTTTTGCATATACACACACAAACTGATCTTATCAATAAGCAAGTTTCCCCTTTGTTACACCCAACTATAAATCTAAGATAGAGTTTTTTTAGTATGGACGAATGTCGAACATTGGGATTTTGTTTAGATTATAACTCAAAGAAAATTAAGCTTAAAGGTTACTTCTAGTAGTGCTTCTAAAAGAAAATGTTTTGGACAAATGATTTATGGTGAGATGTCTATCGACTTAGGTAAACAAATAGATCTATGATGTAAAGAGGGATTAGGAAGTATAAGTGACACTTTGCTTGACTTAGCCTTGAGATATTGATCCTCCTCTATTAAGAACTCATCCATATATTGATTTAACCACACAAATCATAACTCTATGGTGTGTATTTGAGAAGATTTGAACTTAGAAAACCTTTTATTTCTAAAGAAGTTTCCTACCCTGTTTAGTGAAGTGTGTTGGGATATTACTCTTTCAAATCCTCCTTCCCATTGATAGCGTTGAAAATACACTATCTTATTGATAGAAATACATATTATTATACATCCATCTCTTAAGATTTTGCTCAGAAACACAAAGGAAACACATCATTTGCACTTATATTTTCTATTTTGTGCATGATAAGCATTCAATGTTTGCAAAATTGTATTATTTGAATTCTTTGATCGCTTACTATTGTTCATCGCAGGATTGAAAGCAAAACTGAAATAAATACACCTCAACGCCTAAATCAGACGCAGTGCTAAGAGGAATTCATATCTTGACACATAATCGAGTGTTAAGGAGGCATTGAGAGTCATATATTCACTAAAGATCCTATGCGGTGTGAAGCTTTTGAGACATGTTCAAGCCTCACTACGAGCAGGAATAGGTGTTGAGAAGCACGAAACATGCATAGTGAGTGGTAGCTATCTGAGGCATTTAAATATCATCTTCAAAGATCAGAACAAGAGTTAGTTAGTTAGTTGATTAGAGAAAGTTAGTTAATTTCGACAGATCAACATTTTTCAGAGTTCTACATCATCGGCCTAGATTCCCATCCATCCATCTAAGACCGAGAAACTTTGCAACAATCACTCTTGAAGAACAATAAATCGTGATTCAAAGTCTCTATTTTGTTGTGTTATTCTTCTGCATTTTTTGTGTTTGTATTTAATTATTCAATCAGTGTAAACGTTTGATTTATGAATATGAATACTTGGTTTGCATCCATCTCCATATCTTTAGTTTTTCTAAGTATTATGAGTAGCTAAAGTCACTAATGGGTTAGGGAGTTAGGAATTAATCTATAAGTAGATATGATAATGTTCATTTTGACAGATCTTTATCAAACTATATACATGAACACATCGAAAGAGTATGTTTAGAGTAAAGGTAGTCAACTGCTCGAAAGAGTAAGTAACTTAGACCACGATGAGCAAAGATGGAGAATAACTTAGAAGTAAGAAGACCAATCACATTGTCAGTGCATCATTTATATCTAGAAATATAATATTTGTGGCATTAAGACGTCGAAAGTTTGCTTGTCTTAATTAGTACTGATTGCATGAAATTATCATGTTTATGAATAGATTAAGATAACTCTTTAATCCTAATTATCGCATTAGTCACTTAACAAAATGCTTGCATTGTTTTGAGGTTAATTGACACATAACCATCCACCGCATCATATCTAGGTCGATTAACTTAGATTAGTTAGATTAGTCTAGTATTAAATTCCCCTTATCATCAGTTTAATTACTCCTTTCCCAAAAGAATATTAATCAACTCATTACTGTAATCACGAAATTCCTGTGTTCGACCCTGGACTTACAAGGTACCTAATCTTGTTTATACTTGGACGAGGTTAGGAAAACTTGTACACACATTCATTTCATCGTATATCTACTATAATATTATCACATATGCCCAACTCAACAAGTTTTTAGCACAGTTGTCAGGATTTTTTGTTGTTTACTAAGTAAGTCTTAGTGTTCTTTTGTAGGTTTAATTGAAGGTGTATTGGAACTTAACCGAGAAGTTTCCTAACAATATATGAGTGAAGGCTCAACGTCTTACCTTGTATTTGGCCCAGGTATTGAAAGAACATTTCGACAAAGGAATTGAAGGAACTATCACTAAAGAGTGAGAAATTTAGTGGAACAATATAATCAAATGGAAAAGCAATTGAACAACCAGACCCAAGTGCCAGCGCATGACCCTGTGCTAGAACAAAACGCCAACAGGGGGGCAGAGAACCTGAGGATCCAATTTTGATTGCTCATGATATTAAACAACCCGTCAGGGATTATGCCTCTTCCATCCTATATGAATTTTCTTATGAAATCACCAGACCTACGTTTACAGGAGCAGGAGTAGAAACGAAACCAGTGATGTTACAAATGATCAAGACAACATGTCAATTTGGAGATTTTCCAGAAAAGGATCCTCACAAGCACTTAATTAATTTTCTGGAGATATGCATCACATTCTCTTTCTCCAATGTCACTCAAGCTCTAATACGACGATCATGTTTTCTCTTATACGACTAAGGTTCAGATGGATAGGGTGACCACTCTACAACAATAGATTGCTATCATGTTTTCTCTAATACAATCTTTGGTGCTTAATCCAAGCGCTTGGAACTTTAGTCTAGTCAAAGTGATAAACTAAATCAGCTGTGTATGATGCATAGAGCCTCATAATTTCGATATGTGTCCACAAATTTCTGAATCTGTGTGCTTCGTCAAGCATGATCCTTCCTCCAACACTTATAATATGGGATAGAGAAATCATCCTAATTTTAGGTGGGGAGGGAATGAACAAGATGAAAGACAAGGGGTTGGAGGTCATAATGATAACAGAGGTGGACCACCAGGGTTCCATCAGCACTACAAAAAACTGCATCAAAGGCATTATCAAACACATTAAACGTCCAATTAAGCCTCATCAATACAAAAAACTGCATCAAGGGCATTATCAAACACATTAAACGTCCAATTCAGCACCTCTAGAGAACTTGATTAAGTAGTATATGCAAAAGAATGATGCATTGTTGCAAAGTCAAACCTCTTTAACACGAAACTTGGAAGTCCAAGTGGGCCAGTTAGCAGGAAAATTGAAGGTGATACTTCCAGGAAGTCTACCCAGTAATATCGAAGTCCCAAGGAATAATGGACAAAATAGTAAAGAACAATGTCAATCAGTGACATTGTGAAGTGCTCACATAAAGGCCCCAAGTAGTGAAGGCAATTTATCGAATAAAAAAGTGTATTTCTATGTTTTGAATCCTTTTTAATTACGTGTATTTATTGTGATTTTTTTAATTTCTGTTTAATTAATTCATTTAGTCTCATTATTAAAAAAAGTATGCGTTAACTGGTTGCTTGATTGTGTAAACGTATACTTTCTTCATCATCAATAAAATTCAATTGTTTGTCTCTTTGGGAGTGATTATGATGTGTCCAAATAGCTTGCACTTATGCGTTGACAAGTCTCATGGGCTTGTTGGGCGCAAAGATTTGAAAAAAGGGTTAGTGAGTGGAGTGGCAAGAAGCCCAAACGATAATTTATGAGTTGATAAAACGCCACGCATAGAGAAAAACCAAACGTTTTTTTATGGTTGGGTTCCTCTAGGGTTTCGGGACGCCGCCAACCATCTAATCTTCATTAATGCATCCTAATCATTACATGACATCCCTTGATTAAGGCACTGCATAATGCTTATTAATAGTAAAAATCTTTTCAAATCGTTACTTTTTTTACGCAAAGGTAATAAACATTTTGGGTAACTAAATCGTGTACCGTTCCAAATCTTCCTTTGACCCTTTTCAGTAAGATTTTTGATAACCCTTTTAATCAATGGAGTCAAGAAACGATAGTTCCACCTCTGCTAACTCCATAACTCCATTAGTGAGAAATAAAATAGAGAAGAAGGATTTAGCTACTAAGCCAATGGAGCGAGTGGAGGAAGAAGTGGTTAAAGTTCCTTTGCCAAGCACGGTGGTGGCCGAACCATCTCCAATAAAGTCTTGAAGCAGGTGTTCGATGATTTTGAGCATAGGAAGAAAGAAAAGATGAAGATGAAGATGAAGGGAACCTCAGTGAATCACTCGAGAAAGGTAAGATATAGAAAATAGATAAAATCTCAGTATTAATCTCAAGAAAGATTAACAACGAGGTCGATGAGGTCTCGCACAAATTCATATCGTGATTTTATATATTTTTCCTATGATACCTTTTGTTTTGGAAAAATTTAATATTTTCCAAAATTTAAAAATGAGAATGCAACCATCCTTCTAAAAAAAATCTAAATTACTACATTCATTTGAGAATTTATAAATAAATAAAAAATAGAAAATAAATACCCTTTTGGTCCTTGAGTTTTGATGAATAGGTGTATTTAGTTCCTGAGTTTTCAAACTAGTCATTTTGGTCCAATTTTGAAGAATAAGTTTAAAAGGCTCTCTCCAACAAAAAAACTCATTAAATTTAATATAAAAATTATAAGTGTTGATGTGGCAAAATGATATGGAAAATCTATTTGCAGAATCTTAATGTTTAATCCACATGTATCAAGAAGCCCCAAAACAATCGATAAGCTAGAAAAAGTTAACTTTTAAACTAAATCTCAGTGGTCAATCTCACCCGACATGCACTGAGAAAATCTATTTGAATGAGTTTTAAAAAAGCTGATAGTTTTGTAGGAAGAAAACTTCAATGTGTTATTTCTGACAATTTCTGGCTTAAAATGTTGGTGGAGTTGAGTTGGCATATTAACCTCACCCCAATGTTCTCTTCTTCCAATGTTTTCATCGTCGATGACTACCATTCCCACACTTCGAGAACAAACTTCGACGATCACTCTCATACGACCAACTTATGGGATCACTTAAAAAAAACTTTCTTTTTGTAAAACAAATCGTTTTTTGTATTTTCAAAGAAAACGTTAAAATCTATTTGTTACATAATTTAAGCCTCATGTGTCACTCTTTTATAGCTCCAAGTGACAGTCTACGATTAGTCCAATTTGGTCATTAATCCACCACATCACCACTACATATATTTTTCTATGAAATTTGTTTCAACTATATCTTTTTCATCTAAACACCAATTTGAGCAACTTAAGATATATCAAAATCGTTATTTTGAGTTCTAGCAATCATTCAAAATAACTTTTGAGGTATTTAAATAGTTTTATCCAATGTGTTCAAATAAAAATGAATTCTTTTTTTAAAAAAATACTTTTTCTATCAATCCAAATGGACCCAGATTAAGCACATCTAGCATTCTTGTTCTCTCTCTCTCCTCCACCTCGACCCCCACCTCATGTGCTCTTCCCCCTCATCTTCTAGTCCAAAACACACAATAATATCATATCAAACCATTTCCTTTTTAAGTTGGTCAAACACTGAAGTAATTTTATGTACACTTCAAATACATTTTGTAAAAACATTATTGTAGGAGAAGGTTGAGTTCTCTACCCTTCAACCACCTTTGAAATTTTCTATTAATTTTTACCCTAAAAAAAAGGAAAAAGAGGGCCTTTTTATTGTTTATATTTCTTTTATAGTTTCCTACATGCTGGCTTTTCTAATTTTATAAAGTCTCCAAAAAAAAAAAAAAAACTCAGACAACATACATCTCATAGATCATTAGATTGTTAGACAATCTATCTTTTATACTATCCATATTATGCACACACAAAAACCACCCATAACATAGTCAAAAAAACTTTTAAAAAATCAATAGTTATGTAACATTTCCCTTAAATTTTTCAACAAGCTTAACTGTTTTTAGCCTTATCTATGTTAAAAACTTGTATATATACACACATACATGTAATTCACAAAGTCATTGAATCTTTGACAAAGTCATCGTTGTCGAAAGAAGATGATTTAGGGTTAAATATAATTCTTCCAGAGGAAATACAAAGGTGATCATTCAGAATTAACTATTTTGGAACAATATTATTCCATTGTAGATTGGAATGGGAAAGAGGGTTTAGGGAATTTGATGCATTTTTTGTAGATGAAGATTTCGTTAACCAATTTTGTCCGAACTATCAATGTATTTGGATAGCCAAACAAGATGGGCTTTATATGTTGAATGGAGTTGGTCAACAAGTTCTTCATCATCGTTGGAAAATGCTTAGAATGCCCTCATTTTAAAACAGGGTTTGGCATATTGATTAATTAATTGTTTGTCCCCATTTATTATTCTACCTTGAAAGGTTTCAAGTGTTATTGATTTTTTATTAGTTTTTTCGTTCAACGGAAACATGGGCTTTTGACCTTTTGGTTATAGATATATGTCGTAACCAATTCAACCTTGAACCATATTACTTTATTTGGAAAACTTTTCCATGTGTGATGTGATATAATATCACCACATGTTCAATATGTCAGTATTCATTTACCTTTGAACTTTGGAAAATATTATTTGTTTATTGATTTGTATAGTTATTTATGTATTTATATATTGGAGCTACAAAAGTGAACTGAATTGTTTACTTGGATCTGTTGGGATTTTGTGTTATAATCATTAGTGCATAATTTTCACATTGGGTAGCCAAGAGAAACCATGAACCAGAATAGAAGAACTTTTCCCACCATGAGTAAATATTTCGTAGTAGCCTCATTAGACCGTAGATCTTTCTTGGTATATCCAGATAATAGGTAGGAGCATAAACTGAAACATTCTGAAGCTACAAAGATACTTATTAAATCATTAGCACCGCATAAATCTGACTAAACAAACAATTGTCAGCAAAGTTGTTTTTTTTTTTTTTTTTTTGAAATCCAAAGAATTTCTCTTACTTTATACATAACATAGGTCATTGATTCAGCATTGGATAAAAAAGAAAAAAAATGAGGATTTCACCCTCATTTTTTTAGTTTCTTACAAAAAAAAAATCTAATATTCTATTAAAATAGAAAATAATAAAAAACAAAATAGGCGGTTCAAATCATTTTATCGACATGAGTGTTCTATATCGAACAAAAAAATTCCAACTAGTTGAAACGATTTATGTATGGTAAGAGTTTGAGTGTGTTTGTTTTAACCTTTAAACGGTTCAATTTTAAAAATAAGTTATTAAAAATTGATGGAATGAAGGTGTAGTATTAGATTTCATTAATTATATATGTGTTTGATAAGAATTGCATGATAATTCTTTTCATAGATGTAGGATCGATATGGCAACTTTAAAAGGATGACGTGAATTGGGTTTATCTAAATTAATGAAATTGTTTTCTCTAAATGGGCCCAGTTAAACATTATAATACACTTTTAGGTGATAAAAAGTTGGAATGTTTGTGGGAATGACAAAACCAAGGAATGCATTTGGCTTTTTATCAAACAAATGGATTCATAAGTTTTTTGGCAAAAGTGTGCCACGCACAAGCCATATTTTTATAATATTCAATTTTGCCGCTGGTACTGTTGTATAGTAGATTGATTGAGTATAGTGTAATTTATGTATCATATTATTTAATACGGTGTAATTCAAAATACCAATTGTTTTATTCAAACCTAACAAATCAAGGGATAAAGTAGTTGAATTATTGAAATACAGTGTAATTTGAGACGTTGGTTGTGAGGTTTCAACTTAACAGAATGAAGAGTTAAATCAACCGATATTTTCTCTATTTTTGAATTTTGAATTCTTGGTTTAATACAAGCTTTTTAAAATATCTGGAATTATTCCATGTTTAATTTGTTTCACTTTTATGATTTTAATTTATAATATATATTTACATTTTTCTTAATACTTTTTCTATTATTAAAATTTTTCGATAATGATTTGTGTGTAGTTGTTGACTCTATATCGTCTGGTACAATTGGAAGTAAAACGTATTTTAATAATTTTTAAATTTTAATTTTGCAATGTGCATTTTTATATTATTTTTTTGACATATGAAACGAGCTATAAATTTTACAATATATAAATTTTGTTTACTAAGATAGTCATTATGTTCATTAATATTACAAAAGTAATTTTTTTTCTTATAAAATATTACAAAGGTGAGCCAAAAATCATTATCTATAATTCATTACAATTTTGTTCTAAATGTTTATGTCTATAGAAAAATTAAATTTTATGAACATAGTGAACAAAAGATCTAAGAAAATTATCATTAAAAAATCCATTTGTTTCAACAATCTTCTAAACATATGGGAGTACTGAGCCTATAAAACATAAAACTCCTTACAAACAAAAGCTCAAAGAATAAACCAAAGAAAAAAAAAAACAGCAGCCACAGTGAATATACATAACAAAGAGTGAACGAACAGGCCACAATCATTCACAAGGAAAAATCTAAGTATTATCGCAGTGAAGGACTGATCGAGCTCACAAGCGGTGTCTTTAATGAATCTGTTGGACTCATCGACGGCGTCACACATGGATTCGTCAAAGTTGGAGATTTTAGTGGTTTCTTAAATCGGAGCTTCGCCATCGTCGTCTACGATGCAAATCTTTGAACCCTTAAATTTATCCAATTGGAGCTTTGTCCGATGGTCGTCGAGCGTGCAGATCAAGTATGTGAGCCTTTAGATTTAACCAATCGTCAATGGAGCACGGTGGCCGATCGTGCAGATCAAATGATAATTTGGTGAGTCTATCCACAATAACCCAAATTACAGTGTGACCCTTCGCTGTCCTAGGCAACTGTGTAATAAAGTCCATCGACACATTCTCCCATTTCCACTCTTGAACTCCAAGTGGCTGTAACAAACCGGCTGACATTTGCCTTGGTGCTTTCACCTACTAACACACCAGAAACTTGCTAACAAAGTCTGCTACTTCTCTTTTCATGTTAGGCCACCAATAAAAACGTTTCAAGTCGTGGTACATCTTGGTACTACTAGGGTGCATAGGAAACAGAGAACTATGAACTTCAGACAACAACTCATGCTTAACATCGCTGTCTGCTGGAATGCACAAGCATTTCTCAAACAGTAGCCCACCATCAGAGGATACATAAAATCTTACAACTTGTCATGTCACAACTAGGTGTCGCTTCGTACTCAAGTATTGATCTCCACCCTGAGCATCAATAATCTTCTGTCTCAACGTTGGTTGCACCATCAACTGTGCCAACTGTGAGGTGACTTTCCCCACTGCAACCACAATCTCAGCTCGCTCAAAATCTTGGTGCAGTTGAGTCTGTCTAGTGATGAGAGCTGCTGAATGAGCTACCTTTCTGCTCAGAGCATCAGCTACCACATTCGCCTTACTAAGGTGGTATAGTATTTCACAGTCATAGTCCTTCACCAACTTCAACCATCTACGTTGTCTCATATTCAACTTCTTTTGGGTGAAGAAGTATTTGAGACTTTTGTGGTCAGTGAAGATTTGTATCTTTTCTCCATACAGATAATGCCTCCAAATCTTGAGTGGAAAGACTACTGCTGCTAACTCAAGATCATGTGTAGGATAGTTCTGTTCATTGTTCTTCAACTGGCGGGACGCATAAGCGACCACCTTCCCGTGTTGCATCAGAACGCAACCCAAACCTTTCTTTTGATGCATCACTGTAAATCACAAAAATACTTGAACCATCCGAAACTGTAAGGACTCGTGTAGTAATGAGTTTCTTCTTCAAACTCTGAAAGTTGTCCTCACAAGCTTTGGTCCAAACAAATGAAACCCCCTTCCTGGTAAGTTGAGTCAGAGGGGTGGCTATACGTGAAACATTTTCTACAAATCTCCTGTAATAGACTGCTAAGCTCAGAAAGCTATGAACCTTCAAAATCATAGAGGGTCGAGACCAACTGGTAACAGCTGCAATCTTCGCAAGGTTCACTGAAACTCAATCCCTAGAAACGACATGACTAAGAAAGGCCACTTGCTTCAGCCAAAATTTACACTTAGAAAACTTAGCATAAAGCTTGTTCGACCTTAGAGTTTCCAATACTTTTCGCAAATGCTCCTCATGTTCCACTTCTGCTTTGGAGTAAACCAAAATATCGTCAATAAAAATAATAACAAAGGCGTCAAGAAAATCCTTGAACACCCTGTTCATCAGATCCATAAATACTGCAGGAGCATTTGTCAGACCAAACGACATCATTATGAACTCGTAATATCCATATCTCGAATGAAATGCTGTCTTGGGAATGTCACTCTCCTTGACTCTAAACTAGTGATATCCCAATCGCAGATCGATCTTTGAGAATACAGTGGCTCCCTGTAACTGATAAAAACGAATCGTCAATTCTAGGTAGCGGATACTTATTCTTGACCGTCATCTTGTTCAACTCCCTGTAGTCAATGCACATGCGCATCGACTCATCCTTTTTCTTAACAAACAACACTGACGCACCCCATGGTGATACACTTGGTCGAATGAATCCCTTGTCAAGAAGTTCCTGTAATTGCAACTTTAACTCTTTCAACTCCGCTGAAGCCATTCTGTACAGAGCTTTAAATAAAGGTCTAGTATCTGGTTCCAGTTTGATAACAAACTCAATCTCTCTCTAAAGAGGCAATCCAGGTAAGTCTTCTGGAAAGACATCTGGATAATCTCTCACCACAGGTTTTGACGACAAAGAGGTCTCAGTTTCTCTAGTGTCCACCACACTGACCAAAATACTCTGTAACGCCCCGAATTCCCAAACTGAACTGGGCCATTACTTAATTAAAACTGGTAAAAAATCAAGATTAAAGGACGAAAGTAAAATAAATCAAATCTTGTTGTTGGATCAAACCAAACATTTAAAAGAGTCATCAAATCGTATACTTAACCAAAATAATGAAAAAGAAAAGTACAGAAACAGGATCCCTAGAATAGTTTTCTAAACCAAATAAATACGACAAATAAAAATAAAATAGTTTAACTGTAAAAATGCCAAAATAACATAAAGCGGAAGCAAACGGGTCTCGTAGTCCTCATTAATATGGTCACTGGTTCTTCTTGTTCCTCGCCGGTATGTTCTTACCTTTGCCCGAAACACAACACAAAAAGGATGAATATAAAAATATACCCAGTAAGAAATCCACTAATGATTCCACTAGGTGACCGTTAACTCGCTCTAATAACTCGTACTTTACGACATAGAGTCAATTGGTTTAGTAGGAATGATCATGTCGGAGCAATAGTCACACAGGCTTGCTAACCGACCTTGCCAGAACAATACGCCACAATGGCTTGTTAATTGGCCTGTTAGAGCAATACGTCACACAGGCTTGCTATCTCACCCTGTCGGAACAATACGCCACACAGGTTTGTTAACCGACCCTCGCGACAATACGTCACACAGGCTTGTCACACCATCCCACCACCAAGTACAAAATAATTAGGTAAAGTTAACAGACACCATATCCAACAATCAATTCAGTAAACATAGTAATCACAACATGTTTAATCCTCATACATCAGATAACATAATTCAAACTCATAACAGGTCATGCATAATCCATACAACAAATATACAAAAACCCGAGGTTAACACCACAGTATAGGCAAAAATAACCATCTTCCACACCTTATTCGCAAAAGGTGCGAATTCAGTAGAAGTATTCCTTACCTCGAATCACAGCAATTCTCTTAGATGAAGTAGCCTCCAATAGACCCTAAACACACAAGAACTTTAATTAATAATTTCTTCCCAAAAGAAATATTAATTCTAACCCTTCAATAACCAATTCCAAACTCACCACTCACGAGTGGCTAACGGCGCGGAGCAGATCTAGGATGCGTGACTGTTGACGCTAAGCAGAACGCTAAGTGGGGCGCGACGCGTCGAGGCTTGAAGCGGTTATGTGATGCCAAATCTGGCACGTGGAAGAGCGGCACGAGTGGCTGGAGATGGATGATGCAACTTCGGCGAGACATTCGGCGGGGCGTTCGACGTGGAGATGGCAACGTCGGCTGAGGCAGAGAGATGAAGGCAGCGAGATGAAAGGGAGGGGCGGCTAAGGTTTGCAAGAAATGGAATTGGAGAAGATGAATTGTAAGGATCTCAATGTGCTTTAAATAAATAATAATAATAATAATAATAACAAAATATTATTATATCAATAATATTTATTTCCCTTTGTTAAAAAAAAATTCTCAAATCTCGACATTATTTTCTCTCCCCTTAATAATAAATCTTTCCCTCTCTCCTCATTAAATTCGTTTTTTCCCTTTCTTCTAATAAATTATCTTTCCTGTTTCCAACACAAACAAAATAAAAACCACAACAAATAAAATTATTCCAACAACCAAAACCAAAATTTAAATTCAACATAAACATCCAAAATAAAAAGAAAACCAACATTTAATAAGATAATTGATAAATAAAAAATTTATAAATTACCTTAAAATTTTGGATGTTACTGGCATTCAAAGCCGAAATCACCTTAGGCAAGACCACGGTCCCTGCCCCTTTAAATTTAAACTTTGCCTCAGCTGGAGGATTAAAAACTACCTCCTTCGAGCACAGTCGATACTAGCATGGTTAGCAGCCAACCAATCCATGCCTAGTATAACATCAAATTCTCGCATGTTCAAAACTAGCAAAGTTGCTTGTAAAACACGACCCGCTAATTTCAACTGACATGCCTTGACTTTTTCATTAGAAAGCATAATTTCTCCTGACGGAGTAGACACAAACAACAAAAAACCAAGAGGTTCCACCTCCAAACAAACGTTTTTTAAAAAGAGTGACGAGATAAATGAGTGAGAAAACCCAGAATCAAATAACAATAATGCATAATGCCCCAAGATTGGAAGTGTACATGTTACCACAGTGGCTGCATTCTCTGCTTCCTGACGGTTGTTGGCAAAAACTCGACCTTGCTGTCGACTTTCACTCCCCTAAGACGAACCGGCTTACTGATTTTTTGTGACCGCAGAGGAATTATTAGGACAATTCACATCTATCTGCCCTGGTTGTTTGCAAGTGAAACAAACTCTGGCCTCATTCCAACAGCTACCCAGGTGCCTTTTTCCACAACTGTTACATGCAAGAATCTTGCTCTCTGTAGCACTCGCTTCAGTCGACTACTGACGGTAATGTCCCTGTGCACCCCTCAGCCTCGAGCTCCTTCGTGGGTTCTCTGCTGGTTTCTGCTCAGCCTTCCTCTTCTGTCCAGAGAAAGGTTTTTGTCCCAACGGCTTTAGTTGTTCCTCATTTTCCTTATCATTTCCATCTACGGCCAGACGCAACGCCTCAGCCTGGGTAGTAGGCTTAAAAGCTCGCACAAAACCCCTGATTTCCTTCCTGAAGCCTCTCACAAACCTTTCTGCTCGAGCCAACTCGGTAGTCACCATCTCTGGAACAAAACGAGACAGTTCATCAAATTCCTCATCGTACTCTTCCACATTCATTTGTCCTTGCTTTACATCTAGGAATTCCTGTCGTTTGGCATACCTGAGGTTGGCAGAGAAGAACTTCTCATAGAAGCACTCCTTAAACTGTTCCCACGTAATAGCATGGGGATCTACACCCAACCTTTTTTCAGCAGACTTCCACCAGAAAATGACCTTATCTCTGAGCATAAATACCGCACATTGTATCTTCTGGTTATCAGAGTAGTTCATGTACCGAAAGATATCTTCAATTGATGACAACCACACCTCTGCTTTAGAAGGATTTTTCAGTGACCCATTGAACGACGGAGGATCATACTTTCTAAAATCTCTCAAATGCTTCGCTTCAACTAACAGTCAGTCTGACAGATTCTCCTGAACAGCTGGCGCAGCTAGAGTCGGAGAAGAAGCTGCTAGGGCTTGCTGGAATTGTGCCATAGCTGCTATCACAATCGCAGCAATTCTTTGCTCCATCTGAGCCATCAAAGCGGCCAAATCGACTTGTGTGACAAGTGCGACGGGGTCTACAACCGGCATAGTAGGTTGTCCTTGACCTTATCCTCGTCCACCCCGTCCACCTCTCCTGGCGCCTCTACGTTCCAGCATTTCCTAAAAGAAACTCACCACACACCCTTAGAAGCTTAAAAACAAAAGAAGAATCCACGTCAATTCGGTTGACTCAGGCAGTTTATAAACGTAACAAACAACTTTAAACAAAAAGTGTACCTGACTGGGATAGAGGACCACAGTGACCATAGGGACCCAAACCATAGACTTACTCTATAAGTCAGTCTACAGAACCTAAAACTTAGGCTCTGATACCAACTGTAATGCCCCAAATTTTTGGAAACTAAAATGGGTCGCTACTAAATCAAAAACGATAAAAGAAAACATTTAGAAACCAATGATGACGAAAAATGGCTCCTTTCAATTTTAAACAAAGTAGAACAAGCAATGGAGGTAAATCAAAAGTTAGAAAAATGGTAATTAAAATCCTTGAAATGACTCTGACGGGATCCCACTTTTTTCGAAATTCAAACATTAAAGAAAACTCAAATTTAACAAAGTAATACAAATCCATAAAGTTTCAGAAAAAGCATAAGACACAAACACGGAAGCAACATCCATGTGGTCCCTATGGCGTGCTCACTTGTCTTTCTTGTCCCTCGCCAGCCTTCTTTTACCTTTGCCTGAAAAGCAGAAAATACAGACGGGTGAATATATAAATATACCCAGTAAGGAACTCTCTACTACCTCTACTAGGTAACAATAATTCACTAAGGAAGGCCGTATCAGCCAAAACGCAAAGGGTAAACCTAGGAAATAACAGTGGGAACACATGCATATCAGCCTAGTGTATCGTTGGGTTGCGTGCCACACAGTAGCAATCCCGTCCCACTACAGAGTACAACAAGTGGCTCATAGACAGAAACAACATCTACCCTAGTCCAACATACAATACTAGTAGGTACTCATACTAGCTATTACCCACAAAACTAGCTATATCATAGGATACAAAGTCCACACAACATATACATCCAAGGTAACATCATGCTAGTCTTAATGTAATTATAATAACTATACTACATGTTACAAAGTCCGCACAACATGTATAACATTGACAACATAGCGTTAGTCGTTAAACATCTCGACAATTCTACCCATTGTTACAAAGTCCACACAACATATATAACATAGGGGTCATTGTCCCAACCATATACATAGCGTCCTCTATACCTACGTTACAAAGACAACACAACATATATAACGCAGATATCTTAGTCCAATATTTCTACATGACGACGTTTATACCTATGTTATAAAGACCACACAACATATATAACGCAGATATCATAGTCCAATCACTATGCATGACGACGTCTATACCTACGTTACAAAGATCACACAACATATATAACGCAGATATCACAGTCCACTAGTTATGCATAACATCTATACCTACGTTACAAAGACCACACAACATATATAACGCAGATATCACAATCCTAATATTATGCACGATAACAGTATTCCAATATAGTTCAGTTATGCAGTCCCATTCACATACAACTATACTTTTCAAATATTGCACACATTAGAAATATTACAGATTAGGATAACACAATTAAACATCGCATTAATTTAAAGACCCATACACCCCATGAGTTGGGTCGCAAGTCGGTAGGCACCCCTTACCTCCAAATTGTTTGGAAAATAGAATTGCTCCAAAAAGTCCTCGAAAACACCCTAAACATAAGAGTATGAATAATTATCCAACTTAGCTAAACTAAGAATGACAAGGAACCCTTAGTCTTTGATCAAATACATACCCAAGGATTGCTCGAAATCCAACGAACAAAGCCCAACCTATGCGATAATTAATCCAACAGTCCGTTCCTTCAAAAATGTTAAGTACGTAAATTAATCCAACGACGTTCCAATCATAACGGTAAAGAGTAACAAAATCTCCAAAAGATCAATTTATGACACTCTTACAGCACTTACCCAAACCTCAAAGAAAGGCGACTGAACTCGACTTGTCAAACCCTCACCCAGACCCTCTATTCCTAGCCTAGGAGACAGCGAGAAGCCAGTGAATCTCGTCCTTAACTTAACGATCCTCATTGACTATCTTAGCTTAACTCTGACTTAAACAATACCAATAACTTAAAAGTGCGGAATAAAATTAAAAAAAAATCTCAAACTTAACACTTAACGGTGAAAAATAAACAAATAACTTATAAATAGTGCAGCCTATACTATCTTATACAACCCATCTCATTGTATGAAAACTTATTATAACAGTAACGTGCATGATTTACTATTAACGTACAATAGTACTAAAACTTCTCGAGTAGCAGACAGACTGTAGTAGGTCAGGCTCTGGGATCAGATCTCTACTTGAAAAGTAGAAAAATAATTTGAAAGAATGAGCTAAGACGCCCAATAGAAAATACTTAAAACATATATATATATCATAGCTAGAAATCATTTGAAAGATGCTTGCACAATACTTATCTGTAAATCATGGTAAAACTATGCATAAGTGAAATCATGCTCAAACATGAATATCTGAAATTTGTAAACAATGTGTATCAAACTGAACTACGTATTAGCGGGGAAACCCAGCACTAGTTACGTCTTTGCCGCAGTGGAGTAATCTTACACTGAACTATTTGTATCAAACTGAACTACGTAGTAGTGGCGAACCCTCACGCAAGGCAGCGTATATCCTAGTGTGCACACCTAGTATAGTAGCCTCAGGCTCACATGGATACACATGCTTAAAAAAAACAAATCATCAACGTGCAAGTCACATAAAACATATCATCATTTTAAATCATTTCTCAAATCTCCATGAAACTCGTAGTACTCGAAATCGTGTTTAAACATCATTTATAACATGGTAGAAATCTCATAGAAGCACCAAATAATCATAACTCGTGATTTCGAAAAATCTCGTAAAATGTGCAAAGCGTGCTTAGGCCCTATAGCAGTCAAAACATGCTCAAACAATCATAAAAATCATAAAAATTATCTCAATAAACATAAATAGGACCGAACATATAATAAAACATGCTTATTTCGAAAACAGGCATTACCTTGTAAAACGTGTCAATATAATATTATTTTATTCAAACTACCAAAAATACATTAAAACACTTAAATCATGCTTCAAATAAGTTATCATATGAAAGTAAATCGAAAAATATGAACAACATGATTTTTTTGAAATTTTCTGAAAATTTTGCAAATTCTCGAAAAACGTGCATTCCAATAATTATTTTAATATTAAATATTAAAATAATATTATCACTCACAAACTTAACGAGCTATCCCTAGCTCGTAAATTTTCTTGATCTCCAAATCTCCTAAAAATAAATTCAGAATCGACCCTTAAATCACTTGGCACGAAAACCGAGGAAAATCAAATTTTCCTTAATTTTCCTTTTTAAACAAATTATTTCTCCTAAAATATTATTTATAAATATAATTACATACACATATATATATATATAATAATAATAATTATTATAATAATAAAAAAAATCATCTTCATCTTCACAGATTATTCAATTTAAACTTCCAGTTTTTCGGCCACTGCGTTGACCGAACTTTGGCAAGAAAATTCTCTCAATCTACTAATAATTAGAAGCTCTAACCTATGCCAAGCGATTTCTACATGAGTCTACTTGCTTACCTAAAAAAAATTAGCTTCTAACTTCTCGTGGATAGCTCAAATATTTCTCTGGAAGTCTCTTTGCTCAGTTTTCCGGCGAGCTTAAAATCGAGAATTGCAATTTCGATTTCTTCCTACACATACCAAATTAACTCAATTTCTTTTACAGAACTTTAAATGAACTAATAATCTAGTTTTCCTCCAAAAATTAGATCTTAATTCGGCCTGTAGATAGAGAATTTAATTTTCAAAGTTTCGGGTTCATTTTTCGCGTTTAACAGTAGCCCGAGCTTTATTTCTTCAAAATCAGTGATCTCTTCGGCCAAATTTCTCCAAATTGATCTATGCTTCAATTTCCTCTCTCTTTTCTAAGCAATGTAGACACAAATTTTGTCCAAATCGGTTGAGAATTGAAGCTTAATTTCTCACTTCTTCTCAAGGTGTTCAACACTAGTTTGTCCAGTAAATTCTCTCTCTCTCTCTCTCGGGTTTTCTCTCCTTTTGTTTCCTTCAATTTCTACTCTTTCAATAGCACAACTTGAACTTGTTTTGTCTAATTTCCTTTCACAAATTAATCCAATTTTGTTCCTCTTTTCTTTCCTTTTCTTTTGGTTCTTTAGTTCAAAATTTACACATATTTATCCACCATTTTCCAAAATTTTCCTTCCAAACTTACTCACCAGCTCCTTCTTCAATTTTTTCATGTATTTTCGAGTAATCACCGACCGTTTATTTCATCCAATCAAACTTCAACCACCTCCTCTTCTTGTTTTTCCAAAGGAAATTTTCCAACTTGAGCCTTATCTCCACCTCCTTAACCCTCTGTTTTCTTTTCTTCTTAATTCCCTGTTTTCTTTTTCTTTTTCTTTTTTCTTTTTTTAAAAAAGATAATTACAAATTAAATAAATAAATGTATATCTTTTCTTTTATTAAAACATTATTTTATTTATTTTTAAACAATACTACAAAATTAAATTTTTACCAATTCTTAACAAAATTACTAAAATATCCTTTATAAAAAATTACTAAAATACCGTCCAATTATTTTATTAATACATTTACAACAAACAACTTAAATAAAAAAAAAGTCGGGTATTACAACTATCCCCCCTTTTGAAAATTTCATCCTTGAAATTAAGAAAATAGCTACTCAAGTAAAGACAGATACTTCCTTCTGATCTGTTCTTCTGTTTCCCAGGTTGCCTCTTCCACTTCGTGATTCCTTCAAAGAACTTTCACGAGTAGAATTGTCTTGTTTGTCAATACTTGCTCTTTCCTATCCAGAATCCTGACTGGCACTTCCTCGTATGATAAGTTCTCTTGTAACTCCACTGGTTGCTCTAGCAACACATGTGATGGATCCTGTACATACTTCCTGAGCATCGACACATGAAAAAAATCACGAATCCTTGCAAGTTCTGAAGGCAACTCAAGTCGATAGGCTATTGGTCCTACTCTCCCTATAATCTGGTAGGGTACAATATACCTAGGACTTAATTTACCTTTCCGTCCAAAACGAAGAACGACTTTCAATGGAGATAGTTTCAAAAATACCCTGTCACCGACTTCAAACTCTAGGTGTTTCTGCCTAACGTCTTCATAGCTTTTCTTTATGTCCTAGGCACTCTTTAGATTTTCCCTGATCAATTTCATTGTATCTGTCGTGATCTGAACTAACTCAGGGCCAACTAGTTTCCGTTCACCTACCTCATTCTAACATACTGGAGTTCTACAAGGTTTACCATACAGTGCCTCGTATGGTGTCATCCCAATACTAGAATAGTAACTGTTATTATATACAAACTCCATCAATGATAATTGAGTGTCCCAATTACCGCTAAACTGTAGGACACACGCTCTCAACATATCCTCGAGCGTCTGTATAGTCCTCTCTAACTACCCATCCGTCTGCGGATGAAAAGCTGTACTGAACCTTATCTTTGTACCCATAGCTTTTTGCAAACTAGGCCAGAACTTAGATGTACACCTCAGATCTCTATTTGACACAATGGACACTGACACTCCATACTGACTCATGATCTTGTCCACGTATAGCTTAGCTAGCTGATCTAGCGTAAATGTAGCTCTGCTCTGTATAAATCGTGTTGTCTTCGTGAGTCTTTCAATAATAACCCAAATACCATCGTATCCACTGGAAGTACGTGATAATCCAAACAAGAAATCCAGTGTAATATGCTTCCATTTCCATTTAGGTATCGAAAGTGGTTGCAAAAGTTCTCATAGCCTCTGTCTCACTGGTTTAACTTGTTGACAGATCAGACATCTATCAACATATTCTGCCACTTCTCTCTTCATAC
>JBBPDJ010023881.1:0-21002 GCA_037974625.1 Cucumis cinereus | reverse complement strand
ATCTCAAAATAAATCCAACTTTTTCTTTTAAGATAATTAACCTAAAATTATCTTTAATTTTTGGGATGTTACAACAATTAGTGGAATTATCTCATTATTGATGAATAAGCTTTGTGCTTAACGTGTTGTTCATCAGCATGTTCTTTCACCAAATTCACTATCCAAATGCCTGTTAAGTGCCAAAGTGTAATGCAAATATGATTTGCTTGTACTTTGGATATTTAATGCACTATTTGGTTGTGTTTAGGTGGTGATGAACTTTATGAATTTGGTTGGAAAATCATAAGTGTTCACAATCTTTTTATCTCTCAAAATCTCACAAAATTTGTTACAAATTTGATCCCACAATCAAGTTTTAAGCCATAAGGATAGTAGAGAAGATCCTTGTGATTGTCTACAACTTGATATCATTCAATTTTATCAAGTATAGAAGGATAATTTTGAGTTTCAAATGTAAATGTTTGTGCTTAATCATTCAAATTAAAAAACTCTAGAGTGTTTTAGCTCGATCCACTTCCACTAGCATGTTAATTTAACTTTCAGGACATCCCTCCTATTTATACTAGTTGGCTCTCCTAAATGTATGGCTAGGATTTTGTCAACATATTCTTGATCTAATGTTTATAAATACCTCTCTAGATAATTCTCTACAGTTACACGTCTTTCTCATACTTTCTAGAGATTTATACTCTGAATATCAACTACAATTAATTTTTTCATAATATTATAGTAATTATTACTTTCTAAAAATTGGCCTCTTATTTGTGCTAGGCCCAAGTAGTGCTAGTTGTTGCGTTGTTGAGTGTGTGGATTATGCTTCTATGCTATGCGATGAAATGGTTATGCATAATAAGTTTTTCTAACCTAGTCCAAGTGTGAACTAGTGAGTTAATCTATGCGCTACACTAATCTAATCTAATCTAATTTAGTTTACCCAGTTGGTATGTAGTGGATAAATGGGGATGGAAAAGCGTTGGTTAGTCTCAAAGCAATGCATGCGTTGTGTTATAGAAAGTATGTGATGAATAAGGTTAAGAAGCTATTCTCTAATCCTTTTTAAAACATGGATTGTATTCATGCACTTAGTACTAATTAAGACAAGCAACCTTTCGAGGCCTTAATGTGACAAATATTCTATTTATAGATATAAATGATGCACTAACAATATGATAGGTTTATGCTTATTTCTGAGTTACCCCTTATCTTATCTCATTGTGGTCTAAGTTACTCTTTCGAGTAGTTGAATATCTTTACTTGAAAGTACTCTTTCGAGGCGTTCAATTTTATTATGTGGTAAAGATCAACCAAAATGAATAGATGACCATGCTTATTTAAAGATTGACTCCTAACTTCATAATTCATTAATGACTTTAGCTACTCATAGTAAACACAGAAATCAAAGATATGTATGTGGTGAAACACTGAGTAGCATATTGATAATGAAAATTCGTTACAACGATTGAACTACCCATTACAAATACTCGAAATGCAGAGCTATCAAATACAAATACCCCAAATGCAGAAAATAATACAACACAAAATAAATATAACTCTGATTGAAACTTTCTTGCTATATAGAGTGGATAATTCTGCAAAGCTTTTCGACTATGGATTTATTGGATGATGGAAATGGAAGATAAATCTGTGCAGAATTTGGTCTTTGATATATTAGGACTGCTCTATATGATATTTTGTGTATGTATGATGATCTCTTAATGAAATATTTATACTCTTCTGATACTCATCGTCCACTAAGCACATCGTGTGATCTTCGATGTTGATTTCTACGCTTAGTGGGTCTTAAACACGTTAGAAAGTCATGCATCACATTGGATTCTCGGTGCATACTCTGCAACGCGATAGATTGTTTGTATTCTCAACGTCTCTTGAAAGTCTCGTTATGCTTCAAGTGATATTTTTTTTTTGTCAATTCTACTTAGCATTCCTTCTGATTAGGCATTGAGAAGCCTTCAAGTAATTTGATCCATCTTTTGTAAAATCCTGCGATGAACAACACCAAGAGATCACAGTTTTTAAATAACATCGTATTGTAAACATGTAATGCATTGCAAGCACAAAACATAATTTTTAAGTGTATTTGATGTATTTTCTATGTGTTTCTCATAATAACACGTATTTCTACACGCTATCACACTCTCAAATTTAAGATAATTCTTGTTCTCAAGCATTTACTCATGATCTTAGGTCGAAATTTCTCAAATTAGATACAATGCCTATACCTCTCAATATGTACCTAACTTTTAGATTCATCCTTCCAATGAATCACCTCAAAGTTAAGATACTCTACTTTTTTTAAAAATATTTCACAGATTTCAAATGAAAACAAGTTTAGCCCTAAAAAATATTTTTTCAACGCCTAGATGTTCTTATGTGCTTATTTCAAAATGGCTTTATTATTACATATAGTGGAGTAAGACATTACTTTACTTGCTTATAGAAAACAACAATTTCTAACTAAGGCACTGATCGAGACCTCTTTGGTATTCTATGAATTCATTCTACTTCACAGCTATAACTCTTATCACCACTTAAGACATGAGTGCTATGCTCTTCTTTGTGATCACTTATTACAAGTGTTGTCCATGTCTTAGCAATAACATTGGAGTTTACAAAATACATATTTTACAACATGTTTTTCCTTTAAGGCATTGTTGAACTATTATACAATATAAATTTTAAATTCACCGCATACCCCCAAATTTAAGAGGCAGCAAGGTCCTCATTGTTGAAATCAAGTTATAAGATTATCTTAGGCAGCTTTTGAAAGTTAGGTTTGAGGAAAATCTTGCTCGCATTCAGAATGTATGAAATGTTTCTACGTAAAATGACTTAAAGTTGAGTTTCAACATCAATCAAAATTTTTGTAAATGTTAGCTACACTAAAGTTATCATTGAAGTCTAAAGTCATCACATCAAATAAAGGAGAATTTAAGGCCAACGAAATAATAAAAAAGAGCCAAGGCAGAGAACACATAAGATAGTCATCAAACAACTTGTAATTGTCTTAATGTGATTCATAATGCGTTACAAAGTTGTTTACAAAAAATTTGAAGTCAGAAAAGGAAGAAAGAAAAGTTACAAAGAGATCACCCCAAAATTAATCTTCCTTCACATGATTTTCTTCTTGAGGTGGCGGGTTGTCATCACTATAGAGTCAAAGTGATTGGCAAAGATCTCTTGAAATGTTTGGGACAAGAACACGTTGAACATTAACGTTTGAAATTGAAAGTCCTGCCTCTCTCTCTGTCACCTCATAAAATCCATTCCTTTGTTTAGGCGTTGTAGGATGTGTTGATGTTGGCGTTGCAACTCAATTATTTGCTCATTCTTGTGTAAAATGAGTTCTTGAAGCATTTGTTGATCTTGTCCATCGGTTAATTCACTTTGGACAAATGCATCATGCTTGCGCTCAAGACTTTGTTGTTGTCATAACAATGCACCCTGATTAGCGAAGATCATATCAAATTGAATGTTAAATGGCTCAATGATCTCGTTGCGAAGAAGATTTTTCAAAGTTTCCATATCCATATCTCAATACGCAGTTTCTGATCTTGGCATGCTAGGGCCAGGCACTGAGCTATCATGATATGGCACCTCTCTGGTCTTACCATCTTTCTCGCCTTGTTGGAGTGGGTCATCAGCTAAAGGGGTGTCAAATTGATTGTCTTCTAGGCGTTCAAGATCATCAACCACAAACGTTTAATCTTCAATTAGTTGAATGCGTGGGACAAGATGTGCCTTGGCTTGGGGTGATGAAGGAGTAGGCAATGGGAGTTGAGAATTAACTAGTGGAAGGTGTGCGATGAAGGAAAAAAGTATTATTGTGAGGTCTTAGATTGTTGAGGGAGTGGTTGAGGTTGGCTTATTCTTTTGGACAACCTGTTAGGTTTCTTGTCCCCCACCTTTATTGACCTATACTTCTTGGTGGGAAGAGAATGTGGTGGTTGAAAAGTGGAGGCTTTATGTTTTTCTTTGCCCTTTGGAGTTTCATTAAAATATCGCATGTCATATTTGAATAAGAGTTTAAATATATTATGCAATGATACCTTGAATTATCTCCCCAGTTCAGCCTCTTTATTGGAGAAGGCGTTGAGAACCAAGCGTTCTATGGTGGAAGGTAGAAAAGGTGGTCTCTCATCTTCAAAACGCATCCTCAGATCTCTGAAGTTAGGATGTGGTCAACGTCCATAGGAATTCATCGCATGATACATTATATGGCCATGACTCTGTCCGAGGATACCCATTTGTCATGCGTTGTGGGTATCTATTTCTTCTTTACCAAATATAGCCAGACATTGGCTTTCGGAGTCAGACATTTTGCTTCTAAGTGCTTACATTCTCGTGGCGTTACGTCCCATTCAATGCCAAGTTCAGCCACAATTGACAATGCGTCATTTAGTTTTAAGCTAAATTTGTGGACTAAGCTTAACCTCATTTTTGTGTGTCCTCTACAAAATTTTCTCCATCCCAACACTTTCACTAATGCCCTAATGAACGCAAGGATCACCGCATCCTCCGGGTAGAAACCCATCTCCAATAGTAATTTTTTAACTCCCTTTTCTTCCAGGGTCTTTGTAGGCGTCTTCTTTTCCTTTTCACCAATTATCCTCTTTAAAGATGGGCTCTTCCTAGGCTCTTGCTCATCTTTCTTTTGAATTCTTATCGGCGCCAGTTTTTGTCTCGACGTCTTTTCATCCTCCTCTATCTTCTTCTTCCCTTAGCTTTTTGCTTCTTTCGCCACCTTCCTCTTCTTCTCTTTTTCTCTCTTTTTCTTTTACTCTTCCTTTGCTTTTCTATTTGTCTCAATAGCTCTTTTGTGGCGTTCCTCATTTTTCCTTTTTTTCTTCTCCAGATCACTTATTTCAGCATTCAACAATCCCTCTAACACTTCTACAAACACCTCCAACGTTTTTGCTTCCTTTCTCTCTTTGGAGGCAGTGAGTGTGGCTGCCGCTTTGGCTTGCAACGCTTTGAACGTTTCTTTGTCTCTCTCGTCTTCTCCATCAATTCCTTTGTCAGGTGTTCAGTCAAATTTGACGCTTGGACTATTTCTTCCTCTACTACCTCCTCAACGACGGCCACAGGTTCAATCACATTGTTTCTTCTCGACTTATCACTTCCTCTTGAGGCTATTGAGCTGTATTGATTTCTTTCTTTGCTTGCATCTTTTCCTTCTTCTTCATCTCAATGGCCTCAAACATCCGTCTTAGAGATTTTTTAGGTGATGCTTCAACCACTACCTCGCTCGGTGGAGTAATTTACCTTTCTTTTTCTTCTTATTCATCCAGTCTTGCGACTGGTTTTGACGATGTGGTTTCCATTGTTTGTTTCTTCTTCTTCATTCTTCTCTTTCTCAATGACACTGGTGAGCTTGTAGAAGTAACACTACCGTTCTTGAATTTCATTTAAGATTAAGAAAAAATGAAAGGCTCACCGAAAAAGAAAGGTATGTGAATCGAAATTTGATCGAAAAGCTTTGAGCACTTGAAAGCAAAGAGGTTAAAGATTATCAGCGTTCGAAAAGTGGTTTCTTGAAATAAAATTTTCTATTTATAGCGTTAAGCGGTGATGCATTACCCGAGGGTTGTCAAGAATGATTAGAATTATTAAATGAGATTAGATGTCTGACCGCGACCTAAAACACTAAAAATCCCAATGGTTACAAATATTTTGTCTTCCCTATGCATTGGGGTATTGGCGCATAGAGTGGCTGTTGGTTTCTTACCGTTTAAGGTATTCCCTAAATTGTTGGATGTTATGCAATCACTCAAGAGCAACAATAAATTTAAAATTTTATTCAATTTGATGACATTTTTTTAGAGTCCAAAGAAAATAGATGACTAACAATCAATCCGATTCAATCAAAAGTAAATGGAACCTAGAGGTAAACAAAAAAAATTGAAATAATTAAAAACATAGAGGTATCTTGTTTGATACGACATGTACTAGTTTCAGTGCTTCGAACCTTTATGTCAGCACTTTACAATGTCACCGCTTGGCATTGCTATTTGTCCCCTATGACCTACACTACTTGGGACTTCAGTATTACTGGGCAAGCTAGTTGAAAGCCTAACTTTTAATTCTCCTATTAATTGGCCCACTTGAACTTCCAAGTTTCGAATTGAAGAAGCTTTACTTTGCAACAATGCATGATTCTTTTGCATATACTGCTTAATCAAATCCTCTAGAGGTGTTGAGGTAGAGCTAGACGCTGATTCATCGGATATTGTCTTTGATGTGGCTTCTGGTATTGTTGATGGAACCCTGGAGGTCCACCACTATTCTCATTATGTCCAACCTCTTGTCTATCATTATGTTGATTCCCACTCCACCTAAAATTAAGATGATTTCTCCATCTCAGATAGTAGGTATTGGAGAAGGGATCATGTTTGATAAAATAGACAGACTCAAGGTTTTGCGGGCATATGTCATAATTGTGTGGCTCACCACATCCTACACAGCCAATCTGACTAATTGCTTTAATTTGACCAGTTACTCTGGTGCCTTAATCCAATGCGAAAGATTTTATCAATGAGGTCATGGTTGTCATTTGTTGTTGTAGAGTTGTCACCGCATCATTGTCAAATTTTGCTTCTTCCTCTTGTCGATCTAGAACCAAAGTCATTGTCCTATCATTCTTCGGACACTTTGTCCAGAATATCCTTTGCCTTAGTGTAAACCTTGTTCATTAGCCCCATCTTCCTATGCCAAAAGCCAATCCATCAGCAACTGTGCCAAAAACTTGTTGCGTTGTTGAGTGTGTGGATTATGCTTCTATACTATGCAATGAAATGGTTACGTGTTACAAGTTTTCCAACTAGTCCAAGTGTAAACTAAATCAACTACCTTGTAAGTCCAGGGTTAAACGCAAGGAATTTGCCATTTAACTAGTGAATTTATGATTATTCTTTCGTATAAAGATATTAACAAATAGAAGAGTTAAGGTAATTTGTGCGCTACACTAATCTAATTTAATCTAATATAGTCTATATTGAGCTTGATGTCCTAAAACTCGTAGATAGTAAACGTTATCCGTTGACCATTATTAATAAAGAGTTATTATTCCAATTTCAATAAAGAGTTATTAATATTTATTATTTTTGTCTTATTAACCTAAATCCAATAAACTAACATCCTAAGCTGATTTATGAGTCTTGAACTGTATGTGGAGACATACATGGATCAATGTTTGAGATACAGTTTAAGCGGTTTATAGTATAGAGATAAGACTAGGTAACTTATCGTGGTAACAATATGAATACAACCCAGTTTGTATTAATGATACAAACACAATGATCCAATGTGTTTGTATAGATTGACACGTGAATGAGGGTATCCTATGAAATGAATTTGCATCAGATTGGACCACAAAATAGTAACCACTAGATATAACTCCGTTGACTAGTTATGTTTCTGTTTCAATAGGATGACCTAGGCAACTTAGTCTTAATCCGGAGTATATTATGAACTCCTGTTCATGAGAAATTGTCCTTTGATTTGTATGGGTGAGAGTGGTCAGATTACTGACTCAATATGCCTACCATTTAGGGGATAAGATCGAGTGGAGAGCTGGAAACATAATCACACAAGATGGAATTCACTCGTTCGCAACTTTAGGGTAAGTATCATTAAAGGGTGTCCCTAAGACTTGAACAAAGGGTCGTACTCTCTCTATGGCACATGAGAGATTTTTGTTTATTGGTTGGATCATAAATAGGTTGTTCATTCGAGGAGCACTAGTATTTAAGGACTAAGAAGTGGTGGTAACAACGGTCATTTGACCTAACTGATGTTACGGACACTTGTGAAGGACGAACTTGCTCTTATTGGTCTATATCCATGGACATAGAAATATATCTATAGTAAGAAAAGTTCTGTTGTGCGTCTTTAGTAGAGTGTACATACAGTTAACGAATATTGATTAATGTGGTTAATGAGTATAGCCAATTAATCTCATAGCGTTGCAGCTTCTGATCTGTAGATCCGTAAGATCTTCTTTCAAGTTTGTAAAGGATAATGAGGTTAATATATCTTAGATATAATTTGAAATATTCAAATTAACTTAGAAAATTAATATAATGTATAGTGATACATTATAATATAAAGTTTATATCTTTATTAAATTTTATAATATAATTTTTGATGTGTTTCGAACTTAGGTTGTGAAAGATTAAAATATTTGAATAAGTTCAAATATTATTTTAATGTGAATAAGATTCATATTAAAACTAAATGTGTATATGATACACATTAAACTATATGTTATGCGAGAATATTATATTTGAATATGATTCAAATAAGAATTAAATTAACTATGAGATATTTAATAAGCAATTAGTTAATTGCTTAATTAATGAATAGTTCAGTTTAATTAAACTTGATTAATTAAATTAAATTAAAACTAAAAAGTTATGAGAGAGATTCATGGAAAATTAATTAAATGTGATTCAATTAATTATTAATTTTAATTTTATTAAAATTAAATAATTGTGGAAAACGTGAGATTCACCTACGTAATCGCACAGATCTCTTTAATCTCTTTTTCTTGTTCTTCAAGAAAATGTTTCTTGTTCTACAAGAAAAAAAGGTTATAAATAGTTCTCTTCGATGTTTTGAAAATAAAAGAGAAAAAAGAAAGGACAAGGAGTTGTTGAGAAAAAAAGAATTTTCCTCTATTTCTATCTACAGTTTTCTCTAAAAAAAAAATTCCAAGTTTGATATGGTTCCCACAGTCTACCCAGTTGGTATGCATGGACAAATGAGGATGAAAATGCGTTGGTTAGTCTCAAAGCAATGCAAGTGTTGTGTTATAGAAAGTATGCGATCAAGAGCGTTAAGAAGCTATTCTCTAATCCCTTTTACAAACATGAATTGTATTCATGCACTCAGTATTAATTAATACAAGCAACATTTTGATGCCTTAAAGCCATAAATTTTCTATTTTCATATATAAATGATGCACTAACAATGCAATAGGTTTATGCTTATTTCTAAGTTACTCTCTATCTTTGATCACCGTGGTTTAAGTTACTTACTCTTTCGAGCAGTTGACTACCTCTATTGGAAAGTACTCTTTCCATGCGTTCAAGTTTATTATGCAGTAAAGATTCGAAAAAAATGAATAGATGACCATGCTTATTTACAGATTGACTCCTAACTTTCTAACTCATTAGTGACTTTAGCTACTCATAGTAAACATGGAAATCAAAGACATGAATGTGGTGAAACATTGAGAAATCATATTGATAATGAAAATTTGTTATAATTATTGAACTATCAAATACAAATAAGCGAAATGCAGAAAATAAACACAATATAAAATAATGTAACTCTGATTCACAATTTCTTGCTCCCTAGTGGATGACTTCTGCAAAGCTTTTCAACTGTGGAGTCAATGGATGATGGAGATGAAACATAAATCTCGATAGAATTTTGTTTCTAATGTATTTGGACTGCTCAATATGATATTTTGTTTATGATTGATAAGCTCTTTAATGAAATATTTATACCCTTTCGACACTCGCCGGCCACTAAGCACATCTCGTGTTCTTGGACGACAATTTCTATGGTTACTGCTTCTCATACACGTTTCAAAAGTCATGCATCGCTTTGGATTCTCGGTGCATACTCTGCTACACGATGAATTGTTTGTAATCATAACGCCTCTTGAAAGTTTCGCTATGCTTCAAATGATATTTCCTTTGTTAATTCTTCTTAGCATTGCTTTTGATTAGGCGTTGAGAAATCTTCAATTTCTTCCTTATAATTTAATTTTATATTAGAAAAGCATGCTGAGCCTTTAATATTATTTTTACACTCATTGTTTCTTTATTATAATTTTACCAATGTATTTGGTAATTTTAATTTCTTAATTAAATTTGAGAAAAGGTTCTGTAAAGTCTTATGATGCGCTAGGGCTCTCATCCCTTCAATTGGTATTAGAGTCATCTCAATTTTTTAATTGGAATTTAAAAGAGTTGCATCGGGTTTTGGTTGGATTACTGCATTATGAAATGTTGGTTTGCAATTCAATGTTTATTGTATTTTTTGCCATTGATTTATTGTTTTTTATGTGATCAGTTGTAAAGGTCATTGCGTTTATGGGCATTTTATTAAGTAGATCTTGTAATTTTATTCTATATTTGAATCTTTGGTGTTTTTCTTTGAAAAACGATACTAAATTTGCTCTAAAACAGACCACCGGAGACCAAGATACGACAATATTTTTGTTCCGTACAGATGAATAAAACAAAAGACGGCGCGTCAGGAGGTTGAAGAAAGGCTAACGTTAGCAAGCACCAAAGGGACGCAACTCGAACATTGCAGGCAACTCGGCTCGATGTGTTGAAGGCAACAGAGGGAAGCGCGCGTGCGACTCGATCGACTCGCAGACCACGTGCGGGTGACTCAGGTGACTTCGGTTCAATTTTTGTGTTGGTCCAACCTATTTTTGGGTCGGTTCAAGTAATTTTGGGTCGGATTTTTGTATTTTTTTCGACTGGTTCTTGGATTTTGAGCCTGGTTTGAACCTTTTCGAAGGTTTTTGGATCGAATTTAGAGATTTGGAAGATATTTTAGGATAAAATCAGCTAAATTATTGTAATTTTTATGCTTTATTTTATCACAAGGGCCAATTTTACAAGTTCAATTGTTATTTAAATGCTTTATGGATGTCATTTAGATAAACTTCACCATAAGTTAAGCATGTTCTTGCATTTTTATATATTATAATTGTTATAATGTTTGGTATTAATGGACGATAATTAATTTCATGAGTTATTTAATGTATGTTGATATATTAAATATACGAAATTGGATAAGTATGATTCATGACATTGCTTAGTAAATATAATTTGTTATATTTTATTAATGCCATGTATATGCTTGATTCATTTTCATGAAAATTAATTTGCTTTGTGCATAATACATCCATAGTTTAATACAATAATTATATTAAATATTATGATTTGCATGCAATATGATTTATTTTAATTTGTTTTAATTTAATTATTTATTAATGTATTAAACAATAGTATGTGTGATTGTAGGTCAAATTAATTAATTTTATAATAGTTATAGAATTAGAAAATTAGAAACCATCAACCTATAATAAAGATTTGCATGCAAACATAGGATCTTAGGATAATTTTAATTTTACATTGTTTAAAATTAAATAGACCTGAGATCACATTAGTTCTAATTAGATTAGAATTAAGTCTCTTTTTAGTTTAATGAAACTAAATAGGACAAATAGAATTTAAGGTTATAAGGGAACTCCACTGGTTACGCTCATTCGAAGGCTAGGGGTACTTAAGTTCACTGTTTACGGAACACCTCCTACTTGGAAACTCACCCAAAACCGACGTGGATTAACCTTGTTCCATTAGCATAATATGCCATTAGGTAAATTAAATTGTTTAATACACCTAGAAACTTTAGAGTAAAGTTTTATTAGGATTAAGGATTATAAGGGAACTTCACCGGTGAAGTTCTGTCTAAGACTGAGGGTACTTAAGTTGACGGTTTACTGAACAGCTCCTACCGGAAACTAACCTGAAACCTGCATTTAATTAACCTTATTCTTATTAGCATAATAAGTCATTAGGTAAATTAAATGGTTTAATGCACCTAGTTAGATTCATTTAGCCGAAATTTAGTTAAGTACAACAAACCCTAAAATATTAAAATATTTTAGTGGAAGACAAATGGTATCTATGATATATCAATTTTTAGCTCTCACGTCCTTGAGAGTTCTCACATGAGATCCATAATCGAATTCGTGTCGTCCTGAGTGCGATCTGTCTTCAAAAAATGTTTGTATGGATCAATAACAATGTGAATAGAGAAAATGTTCATAGTAAGTGGGATAAGGACGTGTGTCAACGTATCCTACGGTCTCCTCCATTATCTTGCACCATGACTTTTCTATGATCCGATTGCATGTCCAAGTGCAAGTTTGTTGGATTTTATGTCCTAAAACTCATAGATAGTAAATGTAATCTGTTGACTGTTAATAAGAAAGAGCAATTATTTCAATTTCAATAAAGAGTTATTGATTATTTGATTATTTTGTCTTATTAACCCAAATCCAATAAACTAACATCCTAAGCTGATTTATGAGTCTTGAACTATATCTGGAGACATACAGAGATCAATGTTCGAAATATAGCTTAAAGGGTCTATATTATATGGATAAGGCTGGGTACCTTATCCTGGTAACACTATGAATACGACCCACTTTGTATTTATGATACAAACACAATGATCCAATGTGTTCGTCTAGGTGACACGCGAGCGCAGGTATCCTATGCAATGGGTTTGCGTAAGACTGACCATGAAATATAACCATTAGATATAACTCCGTTGACTAGTTAGGTTTCTATTTGAATTTAAAAGGATGAACTAGGCAATTTAGTCTTAATCCTTAGTATATTATGAACTCCTCTTCACGAAGAATTGTACTTTAATTTGTAATTGTGAGAGTGGCCAGATTGCTTACTCAATATGCCTACCATTTTGACTACAAGACCTAGTGAGGAGCTGAAAACATAATCACACAGGATGAAATTCACTCTTTCTCGACTTTAGGGTAAGTAGATGAGTGTTCCCTTAAATGGTATCTCCAGGACTTGAACAAAGAACTCTACCCTCTCTATGGTACGTGACGGATTTCTGTTTATTGGTTGGACCATAAACAAGTTGTTCATTAGAGGAGCACTTGTATTTAAAGACTAAGAAGTGACCTAGGGGTAAAAAGGTAATTTGACCCAGCATGTCTTACAGACACTTGTGAAGGACTAACTTGCTATTATTGGTCTATATTCGTGGACACATAAATATATCTACAGTGAGAAGAGTTCAACTGTCACTCTTTAGTGGACTATACACACAGTTAACGAATATTTATTAATGTGGTTAAAGAGTTTTGTCAAATAATCTCATATCGTTGTAGCATTTGATCTGTAGGTCCATAACCTTTTCTAGCTTGTAAAAGGTAATGAGGTTAATATATCTTGGATATAATTTGAAATGTTCAAATTACCTTAGGGAATTAATATAATGTATGGTGATACATTATAATATAAAGTTTGTATCTTAATTCAACTTTATAATATAATTTTGGATGTGTTTCAAAATTAGGTTATGAGAGATTAAAATATTTGAATAAGTTCAAGTATTATTTTAATGTGAATAAGATTCATATTAAAATTATAAATTAAATGCGTATATGATACACATTAAACAGTATGTTATGAGAAAATATTATATTTGATTTAAATAAATATTAAATTAAATATAAGATATTTAATTTACTAATTAATTAATTACAAAATTAATTAATAGTTTAGTTTAATTAAGCTTGATTTAATGAAATTAAAGTAAAACTAAAGGTTATGAGAGAGATTCATAGAATATGAATGAAATATGATTCAATTAATTATTAATTTTAATTTAATTGAATTTAAATCACTGTGGAAAACATAAGATTCACCTACGTAATCGTACAAATCTCTCTAACACTTTTTTCTTGTTCTACAAGAAAAGATTTCTTGTTCTACAAGAAAAAAAAGGTTATAAATAGTTATCTTCGTTGTTTAGAAAAGAACTAGATGAAAAAGAAAGGATAAGGACTTTTTTAGTAAAAAAGAATTTTCATCTCTTTCTCTCTACAACTTTCTCTAAAAAAAAATTCTCGAGTCCCGAAAGGTTCCCACAGTCTACCCAGTTGGTATGCGTGGATAAATGGGGATGAAAATGTGTTGGTTAGTCTCAAACGAATGCAGGTGTTTGTGTTATAGAAACTATGCGATGAATAGGGTAAAGAAGCTATTCTTTAATCCTTTTTACAAACATGGATTGTATTCATGCACTCGGTACTAATTAAGACAAGCAACCCTTCGACGCCTTCAAGCTACAAATTTTCTATTTCTAGATATAAATAATGCACTAACAATGCAATAGGTTTATGCTTATTTCTAAGTTACTCACTATTTTTGCTCACTGTGGTCTAAGTTACTTACTCTTTTGAGCAGTTGATTACCTCAACTTGAAAGTACTTTTTCGATGCGTTCAAGTTTATTACGTGGTAAAGATCAGAAAAAATGAACAGATGGCCATGCTTATTTACAGATTGACTCCTAACTTCCTAACTCATTAGTGACTTTCGCTAATCATAGTAAACATGAATACCAAAGACATGAATGTGGTGGAACACTCAATAATCATATTGATAATGCAAATACGTTACAATGATTGAACTATCAAATACAAATACTCGAAATGCATAAAATAAACACAATACATAATAAATAAAACTCTTATTCACAATTTCTTGCTTACTAGAGTGGATGACTTCTGGAAAGCTTTTCAACAATGAAGTGGATGGATGATGGAGATGGAAGATAAATCTCGACAGAATTTTTTCTCTAATGTAGTACGATTGCTCTATATGATATTCTGTGTATGTTTGATGATCTCTTGAATGAAATAGTTATACTCTTTCGACACTCGCCGCCCACTAAGCACATTCCATGTTCTTCGGAGGTAATTTCTACGATTAGTGGGTCTCAGACACGTTTCGAAAGTCATGCATCGTATTGGATTCTCGGTGCATACTCTGCTACGTGATGGATTGTTTGTATTCTTAACGCCTCTTAAAAGTCTCTCTATGCTTCAAGTGATATTTCCTTTGTCAATTCTTCTTAGCATTTCTTTTGATTAAGCGTTGAGAAGCCGTCAAGTAATTTGATCCATCTTTTCCAAAAATCCTGCGATGAACAACACCAAGAGATCATAGTTTCCCAATAACATTGCATTGCAAACATGTAACGCATTGCAAACGCGAAACATAATTTCTAAGTGTATTTGATGCCCTTCTTATGTGTTTCCCATACTAACCTTAAATAAGAATGTATAATAACACATATTTTTATACGCTATCACTAGCCCGAAATCAAGTTTATATTTCAACAATAATCCAAATGTTATGAAGCTAAATAGTGGATCTTACACAATTGATACACTTGATTGAGATACTTGATAATGATGCCTTTGACTGATGTACTTGTTATACTTGTCAATCGCGCACTCATTTATATTATCGACCCACTTTATACATTTAATTGATATACTCGATATACTCAATAACGATGAAGTTGATTGAGAAACTACTGATCAATTTGTCAATCATTTGTTCATTTATATTGTTGATAAACATGATATATTGTTGATACAGGTTTTAAAATATATTGTTGATATATTGTTGATAAACTTGATAATAATGCACATGATTAGGTTGACATACTTTATAATAATACACTTAATTTTTTTTAAAAAAGAAAATAATTGAACTTCTTCGTCGCAGTAATAGACCCCCACCCCCCATTCACTAACCCACACTCCTCTACACTGTTCGTGCAGCCCACCACTCCACCTCCCAGACACTTACCTCTGTCAACTGTTGCATATCTTGTCATCAATTTTCTCTCTCTTTCTTTCTTTTCTCAAATATCTCCCTTTTTTCCAACTAGCGTTGCTTCACACCATTTGCCTCTACCCACTGCTCTACCCCATACCACTTACCTCCATCAACTGTGCATGTCCAGTTGCTGATCGTCTCTTTTCTCTTTGTCCATCTTTCTTTTTCTTTTCCTATCAATTGATTGTTTAAGGCAAACTGTAACACTCCGAATTTTCAACCTTAACCCAAGGTCGTTACTTGAATAAAAACAAGAGTTTAAAACCAAGCTCATGAAAATTTCAAATCATTTTATTAAAGAAATTTAAAAAGAAACATCAAAATCATCTTTTATGCAGAAAACCAAATAAATAAATCAATATAACAATGTAAAACTACTGATGTTCGAGCCCTAAGTAAAACTTGCAACTTTCATAAGAAAAGAAAACGAAAAGCTATTCATAAATCTGGAAAACATAAAATCACGAAGACTGCAGTGGAAGCATTAGTCAATATAGTTCCCAATGACATGGTCATTGATCCTTCCTATCCTTCGTCGATTTTTGCATACTTACCTGAAAAGTAAACATGTAAATGGTGAGTATAAAAATATCGAGTAAGGAACCCACTAGGTGAACTGTTAACTAACTATTAAACCTATACCCTATGTCACACAATCTTATGATTTGGTAGGAACTCCCACACAGCCCAAATGCCAGGGCCATCCTAGCAAATTTGTGGAAACACATGCAAAAACAACCTAATGTATTATCGGGACACATGCCACATAGACTTGTGAATCCGTCCCACAAACGAGGTACAACATGGCTAATGGATAAAGTTAACAACTATCATAGTCCCAAAACATGCAATCTTATTCCAAAACAAACATAGGCACGTATATGAAGTTTAATTCAACAATGATATCCACAATCACCTCACAGCTTCATCCTGCTTTACGATTTTTCCATAGCAAACCATAAAGACATTATTGCCACACAACCTCATTGGTTTTTCCATAGCAATTTGTCCTAACAGATCATCACCAAGCCATTCAGTTCATCTCAACATAGTTAACTCATTACCAACAGCTAACTCAGGAGTTAGTCCATTTGGTTAACTCGACCCATAACCATCACAGACAGTTAACTATATCATTTAATTAACTCACCATATAATCACCAATAACAGTTAACTAACCCATTTAGTCAATTCACCACTTAACCGTCACTAACAGAGAACTAATTCATTCAGTTAACTCCTCACATAACCATCACCAACAATTAACTAATCCATTTAGTTAACTCACCACATAGCCATCACTAACAGTTAACTAATCAATTCAGTTAACTCTTCACATAACCATCACCAACAGTTAACTAAGTCATTTAGCTAACTCACCATATAAATCAATATCAAGCAATTCGTCATACGAGTTAAGCTTGACATATGAGTTATGTCAGCGTTCCACACATTTAAGCTTCACAACAGTTAACTAAACCAAACAGACATGTCAGCGTACCACATAGTTAAGTTTGACATACGAGTTATGCATTGATACTTAATAACCCACTTATCACATAAACCATAAGTAGACAATTTATCATAAGACATATCATCAAGCCCACTAGGTGATCGTTAACGCTCTATTAAACCTGTACTCCATACCACACAGTCTAATGATTTGGTAGAAACGTCCACACAGCCCAAACATTAGGGTCGTCCTAGCAAATTTGTGGGAACACATGCAAAAACAACCTAGTGTATCGTCTAGACTAATGCTACACAGACTTGTTAATCCGTCCCACAAACGAAGTACAATATAGTTAATAGCTAGAGTTAACAGACACCATCAATCCAAAATCATATCAATCACAAACATGCTAGCGGTTACATGCATGATTCCACATACATTCCATATTTGTCAAGTTTCACAATTTTCCATAACAACCATAAAACATAAAAAACTGTATAAGTCATATCCAACAAAATACGTCATAATCATCCAACTCATAACATAATGTGAACATAGCTATCACGAGTCAGTTCTCACCAGACCATTCCATCAAGAAACTAATCAAATAACCCATAACCTATGTTCCCTACAGTCATAAATCCAATAGAAGTATCCCTTGCACATCTAATTTTAATTAATAATTCTCCATAAAAATTATTAATTAAAATAACCTAAACTCGTCACCTAATCAATCAATTCATCTTATCAAATAATCCAGCAACTCAAATGTCACATAAGTATTCTTACTGTCACATAAATATCTTTTTCGAGGAACCAAGTTTAAGTCCCTTACCTTAAACTATTGAAAGCTCCATGGCTTGAAGATAACTCCTTAAATTGATTCTATACATAAAACATTTAATTAATAATTTTTCTATAAATATTATTAACTAATTTTAACTTTAATCTTTCAATATAGTTCTTTAATCTTACCAATGGATCGTCGAAATCTAATTAAATTCGTAGAGAAAATTCTATGAATTAATTCCAAGCTCAAAAACAAAAATGCCCTTCAAGAACAAGGGAATAACTTTCAATTAATTTTCTCAATTAAACTCTATTGGGTAGCCCAAACCCAATTTTAAAATGAATTTTCATACCTTCCAAGACTCACCTCAAAAGACAGTGGTAGCGGTGGACAGATCTGAGAAGTGGAGGCACATTGCGACTAGAGAATCGATCAGGCGTAGAGAGACCGGCGAGACGCGCAGTCGACGCAAATGGAAGGCGATGCAGCAACACCGCGGTGGCTAGGCATGAAGTTCCGCTTCTGGGCTCGGCTCGACGTGAAGGCGACGCAGCCGGGGGATAGAACTGAGAATGAGAGACTGTAAAGGTGGAGCTTGTCGGAGAACTGAGAAGAAAGGATGGTGGCGGTGGCGGCTGAGGAAGAAGGTGAATATGATGAAGATGATGAAACCCTAAGCCATTATTAAAAAAAGAAAATAATAATAATAATATCTTTATTATTATTACTAATTTTTCCTTTTTTCCCTTTTTCCAACATCTGTCTCTCTCCTTAATTAAACTCCTAATCTCTCTATCTTCATTTAATTTTCCTTCACCAATTCACTTTAAATTAAATATATATATATACACACATATATACAAATTTAATTTCTTAAACAAAAATCCACCAAACCAAATATTTTCCAAATTAAATAAATTAACATTCCAAACCAATATAAATAAACCAACTTATACTTAATTAATTCAAGATAATTAAACTAAGATTATCTCAAATTTTGGGATGTTACAATCTTTTCTGCTTAAAGAACTTTCTTCCTCGAAAGTTCTAATCCTCGAATAACTCTAGATATTGACCTCTCATGTCATTCTCTCACTCCCACATAGCTTCTCCAACTGGTGCAACAACGTCAAGATTTCTTCAATTTTGCTATTGTCTTTAATGATTAACCACTTAACATAGGAATGAATTAGTATAAAAAAAATACTCAGTAAGTAATTCTCCTATTGGGACCTCTTGGTGAGCTGTTAAATCCTTTTTGACATAGACATAATGTACCAATAATAACATGGCATAGGTAGTGATCCCGAAGGAACACAAATCATGACGTAAGTAATGATCCCAAAGGGTCACAAATCATGGCGTAGGTAGTGATTCCGAATGGTCACAAATCGTCAAATAGGTAGTAGATAGTCACTCAAAAGAGTAAACAATCACCACTAATCTTAGCAGGCATTCGACAATCTCGCTTAAGCATCAATGTCAATATCAATAGCTTTTCAATATGCTTATAGTATCCTTACAATACATAGCTCATAAATTCATTCGTCACTCAATATTATGCTTTTATGGTATCATATAACTAAACATATTCATCAATTTTTCAATTTTGAGTGTCATACTCAAGAATATTTCAACAAAAGAATCATTTATCTTAGAGTCACGGTCACATCTTGGCTTTAATATCTAGCAACCTTTAATAAAATCTATCTCTCCTTCTCTCTATCTTATCTCAACAAACTTTACTCCTGCATCTAAGTATGCAACTTATTGTGACAAAGTTTATTGTAATTCCACTAATCTCATTCTCTAAGGTAAAGCACAGGATAGTTATTTGAAGTCTCAGTCGAACAACTATTTACCAAATAGCGTTTTATTTCTCATCCACAATGTTTTAACTTTTAACACAATTCAATGTGCTCCAAAATACTTGAACCCAATCATGTGCTTAGTTCCTCTTTAGCACCACTACCTAAAACTCGGGGCGTTACAATAATAATTGTAATTCTAGATTTAGAGTTTTTGTCACATTTGTAATCCCCGATTTTTTGTATTTAAGTTGTGGGTTGTAAATGTATTAATAAAAATATCGGATGGTATTTTAGTAATTTTTGATAAAGAATATTTTAATAATTTTGTTTAAGAATTGGTAAAAATTTAAATTTTGTAGTTTTGTTTAAAAATAAAATAAAATAATGTTTTCACAAAAGAAAAAGAAAAGGAAAAGGAAAGAGAAAAGAAAAGAAAATTATTTATTTATTATTTAGTTTGTATTTATCTTATGTTAAAAAAAAAAAAGTTGGAAATTTGGGATTATCTTACCCGAGAAGGACAAAAGGAAGAGAAGGAAAATGTAAACTTTTCTTCCTTTAATATTTCTAATTGGCAGCAAGTTGATGAAGATTTCCTTAAAGTAAGCTTGTGTCGGTCATTTTGAAGAAGGATTAGAAGGAAATTGAAGAGAATTAGGAAGAAAAAACAAAGGCAAACCCGAGAGAGGAAAATTTTTCTGGGCAAATTTGTTCTTGAGTGTTGTGGAAAGAATAAAGGAATTCATCTCAATGCTTGGCCAAATTAAGAAACATTTGTGTCTAAATTGTGTAGAAAAGAGAGAGAACGTTGAAGCACAGCTCAATTTGGAGAAATTTGGCCAAATAGACCACTGATTTTGAAGAAAAAGAGCTCGGGCTGCTGGAAATTGCGAAAAACGGACCCGAAACTTTGAAAATTAAATTCTCCGTCTACAAGCCGAATTAAGATCTGATTTTTGGAGGTAAGCTATATTATTAGTTCATTTAGAGTTCTGTAAAAAGGAATTGAGTTAATTTGGTCTGTGTAGGAAGAAATTGAAGTTTCAATTCTCAGTTTTAAGCTCGCCGGAAAACTGAGCAACGTGACTTCCAGAGGCAAATTCGAGCCATCCACGAGGTGTTTGAATATAATTTTTTGAGGTAAGCAAATAGACTCATGTAGAAATCGTTTGGCATAGGTTAGAGCTTCTAATTGTTAGTAGATTAAGAAAATTGCCTCGTCGAAGTTGGGTCACAAAGTTGCCGGAAAACTGGAATTTTAAAATAGAGAACCCCTGTGAAGAAGGAGAAGAATTTTTCTATTTATTTAATGATTTTCATGATTTTCATGATTGTTTGAGCATGTTTTGACTGCTATAGGGCATACGCACGGTTTGCACGTTTTACGAGATTTCTCGAAATCATGAGTTATGATGGTTTAATGTTTTTATAAGATTTCTACCATGTTAT
>JBBPDJ010023870.1:0-21004 GCA_037974625.1 Cucumis cinereus | reverse complement strand
GAACTATTGATGTTGGATTATGGTATCCTAGAAATGTTGAGTTTAATTTGGTAGGATATTCCGATGCGGATTTTGCCAGTAGTTTACTTGACCGTAAAAGTACTAGTGGGACATGTCAATTTCTTGGTAGTTCCTTAGTATCTTGGTTAAGTAAAAAGCAAAATTTGATTGCTTTATCCACTATCGAAGTCGAATATATTACGGTTGCTAGTTATTGTGCACAAATTATTTGGATGAAACAAACTCTTTGTGATTTTGGATTACAATTTGATAATGTGCCTTTATTTTGTGATAATACTAGTGTCATCAATTTGACTAAAAATTCTATATATCATTCTAGAATTAAGCATATTGATACTAGACATCACTTTATTAGAGAACATGTGCAAAATGGTCATATTACTCTTGAGTTTGTGAGCTCTAATAATCATTTGACGGATATATTTACCAAGCCTTTGAATGAAGAAGTTTTTGCAAAAATAGGCTTGAGCTTGGTATTATTCGTTGTGATGCATCTTGATTTGATGTCTTACTTGATATTGTTATAAAATGCATATTGATAGGGGGAGAATTATACACTTTGTATGTATTTTATATCTCATTATTTTTTTTTTATGATTCCAAAGGGGAGAAGTATAAGAAAAATATGTTGTTATGAATTTGTTGCATAATTGTTTCTATTGAATAATGTATTCTTTTAGAGGGAGAATTAATTAAGGGGAAGAAGTATCTCTTTAAATTGTTTTCAAGCATGAACTTTATGGTGATATGCATACTTTATATTAAAATTACTTATTGATCACATGTGTTGCTATGATTATGTGTGTTTCAAATTATTTTTCTTCAATGATTTGTCATCATCAAAAAAGGGGAGATTGTTGGCTTTTTGGCCTTTAATCTTAAATTAATTAATTTTAATTAATTAATTAACTGATGTTTTGATGATAACAAATCTAAATTTTTTTATTGACAATTTTATTATTTTGAATAGTCCATAGTGTAGAGCTCGAAACAATGCTTTTGATGTCCCTTGAATCACCCAAATTGGAGTTCAAACGAAGAAAATATTGTTGAAAGAAGCTTAATGAAAAAATACCCGAGATGGTGATATGGCGACCAAATAATCAAATTGAGCTAGTTAGAGAAAACCACTTGGAGCAATGAAAGAGTAACATATGGCTTTTGATTTTTGGATTGGCTTTAAAAGAAAATGAATTTTAAAAAAGTGAATTTAATATTGTTTTATGTTTGTGTCTAACCGCTAGTTTTTTTTAGAAAATGGTGGACTTTTTTTATTGGACTTTAAAAGAAATGGTTTAAAAAATATACATATTATTATATTATTATTTGTGTATATGTCTAAAGGCTAAATGAAATTAAATCTCCACCATTCAATTTTCTTTATCTTCATCCAATGACTCAAAATGATTTTTACATTTAATATCATTTCTCTCTTTTTAAATACTTCATCTTTCCCCAAATTTCTTTCACTTTATAACCCTCAAAAATAGAAAAAGTCAACATTGTTATTCTCTCTAAAGCTTCCAATTTTCATTCTTTTCATCTTGTACTTGAGAGAACTTTTATTGTATCGTGAGGATTAATTATTGTGCGCTCAAAATTGTATATCCGCCCTTTTTAGAAAGTTTTTCCTTTGTGTGATTTAAAGTTTCAAATATTGTGACGGTTAGATCCGAAAAAGGAGCAAGATCGCGGTTTGGCTCTAATCCGTGGAAAGAGTCAAAAGACGGTTTTCAATCAAAATTCCAAGAGGTGCTTGAAAAAGTGGATGTAGGTTGAGTTTGACTGAACTACTATAAAAGTACGGTGTCTTCTTCTCTAATTATTTTCTAATTATTTTTGCATTTAATTTTAGTTGCATATTCTTGTTGGTTGAAATTGATTGTATACTCTATTATACACTTTTATCAATCTTGTTATTTAACATAAATTTGTTAGAGTTTTTATTAATTTAATTTTAAAATTATCTAATTAGTTTAACTTGGGCATATTTATTAAAAAGTTTAATTAAACCCTATTCACCCCCATAGGGTTGCCATATTGGTCCAACAGTTAGTCCATTTGATTAACTCAATCCATAACCATCACCAACAGTTAACTAAACCTTTTAGTTAACTAACCACATAATCACTACTAACAGTTAACTAATCCATTCAGTTAACTACTCATATAACCATCACTAATAGACAGTTCAACATAAGCATATTATCGAGTCCACTAGGTGACCATTAACTCTCTCTATTAACTTGTACTATACGACACATAGTCAAATGGTTTGGTAGGAATGTCCATACAGCCCAATGCCATGGTCGTCCTAGCTAATCTGTGGGACCACATACAAAAACAATCAAGTCGAAACACACGCCACACAGACTTGTCAACCCGTCCCACAAACAAGTACACAAAGTTAATAGGTAGAGTTAGCAGACACCATAATCCAACATAAACCACAATAAAAAAGTAAAGCAGTCACAAACATAACTCTATTCCACATGGTACAGTTAACCTGCTTTACAGATTCCACATAGTATGGAAGGGCATGCATAAACACCACACAATTAATTATACAAAGACTCAATCATCATACCACAATATAACCAAAGAATTCAGTCGTCACATAACCAACATCTCAACCATGATGCACAGGGTTATGAATAAGGTGTCCCATAACAACCCTAAACATAACCACAAAACAGTTCAACAACACCAGACAAATTTGACAAAACTTGCGATCCAATCCATCTTCCACACCTTATACACCTAAGGCGTGGATTCAGTAGAAGTATCCCTTACGCATCCAATTTTAATTGATAATTTCCATTAAAATTATTAATTAAAATAACTTAAACTTGTCAACTAATCGGTTAATTCATCTTATCACAAAATCAAGCAACTCAGATGTCACATAAATATCCTTGTCGAAGAACTAGTAGTAAGTCTCTTACCTCAAGTGTCGTTAATACCTTGCCTTGAGTTTCTCCCTCAAATTGATCATATACATAAAACATGTAATTAATAATTTTTCCATAAAAAATATTATTTAATTTTAACTTTAATCCTTCAATATCCGATCTTAAACTTACCAATTGGTCGTTGAAAACTCCAATTCAATTCGTCTCCAAGTCAAATCTATAGATAACAATTTAATTAACAATTTTTTCATAAAAAATATTAATCAAATTTACCCTTAAACTCCTCAAAATACTTCTTTAATCTTACCAATTAGTTGCTGAATTTCAATCTAATTCGTAGAGAAAACCCTACAAATTAATTCCAAATAATTGCTCCAAATTAATTCTCACTCTAAGGAACCAAAATCAAAATAAAAAATGAAATGAAAGATGATAAATAAACTTACTGTAGAAGAGATGTTTTTGTGAAAAAATGTGTTTTTACGTGGAAGTGTATTTTGGTGCAAATATATGGTGGATTTGAACAAATTTAAATAACCAACCACTAAGAGAAAGGGTATGATTGACATATATATATATATATATATAATGTAAAAATTATCAATTTTTCCCACTTTTAATATAGTAGAGAATAAAAAGTTAATTGTTTTGACTCCTTAGTTAAAGGAATAAATATTGTTATCAGTACTAATATTCAGGGTTAATTTTAGAAATATAGTTGTATTTGAAAATAATGACAAAAATATGGTAGAGATGAAAGAAATAACAAAAGTAGTGTACCCGGCCAAACTATTGACAAAAATGGGGTGTTTTTACTATGCATGGAAGTCGTACACGACTTTCCTTTGCCCAATCACGCCCCACGTTGGGATTACATTAAATGGACTAGACGTTGACTGGGATGAAAAAAAAATCCTACATTTACAATTACATTAAATGGTCTTCCATTTTTCTTCTAAAATAAGTTTATTTCTACAAATAAAACAATCATTTTACAACTCCAAACTTCATAAATCCTATTAACTTTTATAAGCTAAAATTTTAATTTCATCCATTTTTGTTTTAAATGTGATAAAATATGAAGAAAAAAACAACTAGGTGATCAAACAATGAAAAAATCGTGATAAAATTTTAATTTCATCCATTTTTGTTTTAAATATGAAAAATATATTAACTTCCATGTTTATTAAAGCTAGGAGATCAAACTTTACAATCAATTTTGTCTAAGCTAATTAAAGATTTGTAAAATTAATAAATCATGATAACTTTGCCTATTTTTATAGGTTAATCCAAATCAAATTACTTTGTTGCTCAAGCTATATTGTTACCTAAATTCACTCAAATTCAATAGAAGAAAAAGGATAGAATTACACATGTTCTTAGAACCTAAGTGCTTTTACTCATGAATCAATTCTAGTTCCTAAGTTTTCAAAAGTAAATTTTTAAATAGTTCAATGTGACTCCTAAAGTTAATTTTTATCTTAGAATAGTAATTACTAATTACTATACATTAATGTTGATGTAAAAAAAAATTAAAAGATAAACTAATAGTTTTTTTTTCATTCAATACTAAAATTAATTTTAAAACGTCCTTATCCAATAAAATCAAATGGTTACAAATTTTTTTATTTACAAGTATGAATTACAATCAAGCATTATCTACATTATCTTGTTCAACATCTTCTTCTGTCGTCGTCTACGTCGAACACGTCTTGATCCGTGTCTGCAAGTTGAGTCGTCTTATTTGCTGAATAATTTGTTGTACATCTCATAATGCTTGATCACACATTGAACTCAAATTTGGTATCTCGTGTTCCACTAAGAACTTGTGTACGTCTTGAATAAAATTATTTTGTATGATTAAATATAATAATATTAGATAAGGTTAACATTATATAGTTTATAAAACATATCATATTAACATTCTTACCATGTAATAATAGTAAGCGTCGTCATGTGTGATAAAATGTCTGGTAAAAATTGTACCAGGAAAAATAGTCGTTTGATACAGTTGGATCGTGTTTACCTCTTGATCGTGTTTACCTCTTAAATCTATTTGGTGTAGACTCGAATTTGTAAAACATAACGATGACACAGTTTTGCATCATACCAAACTGTCGCAACACACGGTCGGATAAATGCCACTCTACGATATGAAAGCATATTAGAGGGCCAAAATACATCCAAACTTGTTGACCATTATGACATTGTTAAGGTAACAATGTCATCACATCGTGTGTGTACGGTTTCAATTAATTTGTAAAACTAACAATTACAACAAAGATAAGCAACAACGAAGAAAATAATATGCATTATTTATTTGGATATATTATCGTACCTAATTGTGCATCAATTGATCAAATATCTGCCTATATATTAGCAACATATTTGCTGACTCTTTAGATGTTGGTAGGATACAATTCCATCTACATATTTTTACCAAATAATAATAAGTTATAAAAATATAAAATATCTTATTACATGAAACAATTATATAGAAAGTAATAAATAAAATAGTACTTGAAGCTAAGTGGACAATCATGTGGGGTCTGTAATGCAACCTGTGGTGCGACGATATTAAATCTATCGTATGCCCATACTTGCAACAGTATAAGTGGTCCGGCAATTTTCAATGACTATGCATTACTTGCTCGACACAGTTTCCTATATAGCCATGCCAGACATGTAGAACTCCAAGATACGTACCTACATGGTTGAAATCTTCCAACAGTGGTAGAAACATGCAATGGACCAAAGTATTGGATTTATCAGCGAACAAAAAACCTCTGATGAGTTGCATTATGTTTGCACGGGCATACCTTTGGATACTCACGACATGTACATCAGGAGCCAACTCGAGAAACTGCTCAGCTAACCATAGAAAGCTGAATCTCTAACCTTTCATGTCATGTGGCATGTCGTGAGTCTTACGTTTACTTTCACATAACCTCTCTTTGCAGCCCTCATTGGTCTGTTTACATCTCACGTACCAAATATTTTGATTGAACTACACTACAACAATTTCATAGTGTTGTGTCACACAATATTTTTTAACAGCTAATTGAAGATCTTCTTTGTTGTTAAATAACATTTATTTTTTAATTAAACATGAATTATCTATAGGTATGTTCCTAGCTCTAATGTAGACCCTTGTTCACAAACAGAATCAGTAATGACCCAGTCTATTTCTGTAAACATCTCAGATTGTACCAATTCATTTTCATGTTTAGTAATTTCTTCATTCGCAAACAATTCATCAACTTCTACGTCAATATCACTGTCTCATCATTACAAGGTTCAAGAATAACTAAATCTTCTGGACGTATCGACATTTTTGTTGCTTTAGCTTTACTCACATCAGTAGCATATTTTTATGCGGGTCTTAGCAAAAACATTTTTTCTTAGTATGTGGCTGAGTTATGATTTTTTTTTTCTTTCTATTTATTTATTTATTTAGGTTTAGGGTTTTAGGGTTAATTTAATTATTTATTTATTTATTTATTTATTTATATAATTTATTTATTTATTTTCATAATTTATTTATTTAATTTAATTATATATTTTTTAATTGTTCTTTGATGTATGCATTTGATGTATGCATTTTGTTTTAAATAAAATTTGTCCATTACATGAGTGATTTTGTTGCAATTTTCTGAATAAATAAAAAAGGGATTGAGTTTTTTTTTACTTATTTTAGTTTAACTTTTTTTTGTTCAGTTAGATTTATCTACTTGAATATAACTATAATTATATTTATTTTATATATAGATAATAAGTATAGTTATTCAACTCAAATTATTATTTTAATATAATTCATTATTCACATTTATATTCACAACAGTGTATCAAACAAATATAAATGAACTATAAACATAATGCATCCCTATTCACATTGATAACGGTAACAAACAACTATACAGAAACAATGATTCTAGTATCAATAAATAAATGAACAATCCAACATGGCAATGCATCCATATTTCACCAAAATTTATAACATTTACATTCTATGTAATCCAACTCATTCACAAACAAAACACATAGATATAAATTAATGATTATGAAAATAACAATATTTTCTCTAAGCATTCACAAACATAAACACATGAATCTCATTCACAAACATAAACACATGAATCTCATTCACAACGTAAACTAAGGATTGTATTTAACCCAACTCATTCACAAACAAAAATCTCATTCACAAACATAAACACATGAATCTCATTCACAACGTAAACTAAGGATTGTATTTAATCCAACTCATTCACAAACAAAAATCTCATTCACAAACATAAACACATGATTATGAAAATAACAATCAATTTTCTCTATGCTTCATTAAAAAAAAATATTCATACCTTAGACGGCAGCGACGACGACGGCGGCGATGAGAGCAGCGGACGACGGTAAATGTATTGATGCGACGATCGAGAACCGATGCAAAAATGAGAATCAATGGCAAGGGTTAGTATTATTCTTGTAAAAAATAAAATACATACAAATTTAAAAATTTATTCATACCGGTGAAAGAAGAGAAACAACGACGGTGATGGCGACGAAAGCGACAGTGGCGAACGACGGTGACGGCGATGAAAATGACGACGGCGACGGCGGCAACTGAGTGGTGGGTGAAAATGGAGGAAAAGAAGTACTGTTTGGGAACGTTAGGAGGAAGAGGTACAATGGGAGATGAGAGAGGGGAAGAGATAGAACGGGAGTTTTCTAGGATTGTTTCGAAGGCGAAGTCGTGGATGGGGTCCACGACTACGCTTTTGAAGTCGTGGACCCCGTCCACGACTTCATGCATGTGCGACAGCAAGGACGGTCAAACTGCCACACATGCAGACACGTCAGCGTCCATGACTTCGTATTGTAGTCATGTACCGGGTGCACGACTCAAAAACCTCATTTTTGACAATAACTTTCACCCAACCCTATTTTTTACAATATATATTAAAATAACATCATTTTAAAAAAAATTCTAAATAATAATAATAATTATTATAATAAATAATTTAAAAATTCCTTTTTTTTTTCTTTTCTTTTTTCCTTTTTTCCTTCTTTTTTTCAAAATTACCAAATTACCCTTTTGCCATTTTTTTCTTTTAAACAAAATTACTAAAATGTCCTTCCATTATTTTATTATTAACAAAATTACAAGTATATTCTTTTGACTTTTAGCAAAATCAATGTTGGTAACTTGTATCATATTTTTTTAAGTACTAAAATTCTTCCATCGTCACTGTAGTGTAATTATATTTGTGCTTATGATACTACAATTAATTGCTAAAAATGTGTCTCATTGTCCCTGTAGTGTAATTGTTTTCAATTATGCACATAGGAAACAATAATTAATTTCTACTTTTTATAACACCATCTATCCAATTGTAACTATTTCCTAAAATCTTGGGATTTAACAGTTAGTTTCAATATTTAAACAATTTTACTAGTTCTTTTTAATTTTAAATGCCATATTATATTAATAAAAAATATATTTGTTATGCATTTTATTAAACTTGACAATATTCAAGGGTTAAATCTCGGGTGTTAATATCATTTTGAAAATTAAAATGAGTTTTTACTAATATATTTTAATTTTCGAAATTTGAAGTTTTAGGTCAGCTTTCTTCATCCCTTTTACTGAACAATATGTTATCATGGATCTTAAACCTTTAAGAATTCTATTGAATGGTAGTTATGATGAAAATAACTATTACCATGACTTCCATTTGATTGAAGTTTGTGTTCCTTTGAACACATCTTTCAACCAGTTTGCTGATGTAATCCAATCTAATATGAGTTTGAAGTCTGTAAAGGGACCAAACAGTTTTTTGTAAACATCCTCACTCACAGTTGTTCGTGTCGTCGTTGGGATTTTGATGATATACCATGTTCTCATGCTTGTAGTGCCTTGTTTTTTAGCACCTTGGATTGAAATCACACACAAATAATGTTTATCATGTTTTCAATTAAATTTTATTATACACCAAGGAGAAGCAACCTATTGGTAATGTGCAACAAATTTCCAGTCTATATAGTTCGAATAAGGACCCTCTACGTCGTTCTCAAGTCAAAGGTCCATCTGGAAGGCTAAGAAAAAAAAAAGAATTCTATCTTGCTTAGAGAATAGGAAGACAATATAATGTTCTCGTTCCTGAAAGTGTAACTATTTTAACTTTTGCGCTTATGATACTGTAATTAATTGCTAAAAAATGTGTCATATTGTCACTTCAGTATAATTATTTCGAATTATACACTTACAAAACTTTAATTAATTTCTACTTTTCATAACATCATCTATCAAATTGTAATTGTTTCCTAAAATCTGGGATTTAACAGTTAGTGTCAATATTTAAACAACTTTACTAGTTTTTTTAAAATTTAAAATTACATATTATATTAATAAAATATATATTTGTTATCAATTCGGTTAACCTATATTCAAAGGTTGAATATTGGGAGTTAATATCATTTTGAAAATTATAATGAGTTCTAGTAATATATTTTAATTTTTGCAATTTGAATTTTTTAGTCGTAGTTCAGCTTTCTTCATCCTTCTTACTAAAAAATATCTTGTCATGAATCTTAAATCTTTAAGAATTTTTTTCAATTGTAGTTGAGATGAAACAATCCATATACCTCGTTGTATTTGTAGCTTCACTTAATTGTTTTCATTTTGCAGCTTTACGTTGGTCCTTTTCTTCTCTTAATACCCTCAAATTTTCTATACCTGTACCTAACTATGAATAAGCAATTACTAATTTGCTTAATATAATTTTATATTTGGTAAAGTGCATCACAAATTCATAATTTTCTTGTATTTATCATCGTCTTCTTTTCTTTCGTCCCTTTATTTTATAATGGATTTAGGGAATCCATTTTTTATCCTAACAAAATAGCCAAAAATCTTGCATTTTTTAGATAAAATAACCTCAAATCTCTATATATTTTATTAGATACATAATCTAATATTATCTAATATAAATTAAGTATCTCTCCTTAAAAGGATGAAAATGGTGAAAATAATAAAATATTGTATTTTTTTAGATAAAAATTGTTGAGAAGGAATTTTGTACCTTTGTAATTCTTGATATGATAATTGTTGAATCAAGAGTTGGCGTCTAAATGTCTTCATTTGAAATGTTACGTGTGAAGATGGAATGTTGCAGATTTAGTAGTTTGAAGATGGAATTTTGGTAGTTTTGTTCTGAAGATGCAAGGTTATGGATGTAGTTTTAGTGTCTTGAAAGATGAAATTTATGTTTGAAAATGGGACGTTAGGGTTTGAGAATGCAAAGGTACGGACTGTCTGCTTGAAAAATCACAATATTTTGAAGATGGAATGATGAGTTTCTGAAGAACTGTATATTTTGAGCTTGTAGAACGAAGATAAATCCTTGAAGATGGAAGATCGAAGATGAAAGATTGGAGATAAAGGAAGGGTTTGCGTGCTTGAAGATGAAGGTAATGTATGCTTGAAGATTTTGTGTGATAGAGACATCCACTTTTTGCATAGCCGCTATATGCAAATGAATGAGGGTCATGCGCAATCCACGTCAAGTTATCTGAAAACTCTACTATTTCCAACTTCAAGCTCAGTTGCTACCTACCATACGAATACTCATTTCAAGTTCAACACTTAACATGTATAACTAAAGTACTAGGCTGAACACTATAGCTCTTCTCGTAGCCAATGTATAATGGTTCGATTATGTTCCTCTAGTAGGCATCATTTTTAGACTTACTTGGATATTGCAATTGCAATGCCTTCATTTATTTTCTTTGTAGTGGACATTGAAACATTATAACGTAGTTTGATTTATATAGTATCAACGTTTATGGTTGAATAAAAATACTAAAACTAAAGCAAAAAAAAAAAAAAAAACAAAACAAAAAAAAAACAAAAACTTACTCTTTATATGGTTGCACATCAATTGTATTTTCCAAGACATATTGATGAATTTGATGTAAAGTTTCTTGGGCCAGTTTGAAGGAAACTCCCATGGTTAATGGTCTACCAATATTTGAATTGTCCAAATGGTCTTCTGTCTTGTGAGTGCCAAGCCCAATAGGATCCACTCCAGATAAGAAATCAGAACAAAATTCAAGCTATTACTATTATATAATCTTCAATAATACGACCTTTTGGATGATATCTATTTCTCATAGAGTTTTTAATGATCTTCATGAATTATTCAAAGTGATACATCCATCAAGAATATACAGACCAACAAAGTTTGACCTCTGTAACTATGTGTACTGTGAGATACATCATGATTGTGAAGAATGAAGGGAAAAAATACTTTTCAAATAAACACAGTGTTATCACAATATCTTCCTCCAACTTGTCCAATTGTTGTGCATCTAGTACCTTGTTGAATACAAAGTTAAAAAATATGCAGAACCTAGTTATGGTGTACCAGGCATGTTTTGGTAGCACTGATCTTGTTGTGATGGAAAACAACTGATGTATGAGCACATGACAATCATGCGATTTCAGACGATTGAATTTCAAATCTGTCATCGACACAAGGTTTCTGATATTGGACAAGTAACCTTCAAGAACCTTTATTTTGGACAAAGCCTTGAAAACACATAATTTTTCTTCATTTGTAAACGTATAACACGCGAGAGGAATGAATATTTTCTTTTTCCCACTGATAGGGGCAAGCTCTGGTCGAATTTTTAGATGAACTAAATCACGTCTACCATTTAATCCATCCTTACTTTTTCCTAGAATATCAAGTAGGGTTCTAAGATATTTATGCAAACATTTTTTTCAATGTGCATCATATCTAACAATGTCTAACATGAAAATCTTTCCAATACGACAACTAAAAAAAATAAAGATAACATATTCCAAGAAGTCTTTGCATTTCCTTTCCTTGTGTGTTTCTTATGGTTCTTCTTTCCTCTAGGAAATTCAAGTTCATTCAATTTCAAATACACGTCCTCTCCGGACAGTGGTTCCAGGATTTTACTAAGTTTGTTTTTACCATTAAATCACTTCTTCTATCTTCAGTATAGATAATGTGTGCTAGAAATCGTCGATATCCTAGGTATGTCATTTTCTTCCCATATTTTGTTATGCAGAAAATTGATTGTGCACAACAAAACTGACCTCAAATTGATTATGCAGGAAATTGATTGTGCACAACAAAACTGACCTCAAGTTGAAAAGTTCTTCTTGATAAGCATCATAACATTCAACACCACTTTCTCATAAAAGTTTTAAATCTTCGATTAATGCTGCTAAGTATGTACCTATATCATCTCCTAGTTTTAGATTTGAAATCAGCATGGATAGGATCATTGTACTTCCTTTTCATACATACCATGGTGGAAGATTATAAATAACAATCACTAACGACCAACAACTGTAATTAAAACTCATGTCACCATACAAATTTACTCCATTGGTTGACAATGCTAAACGAAGATTCCTGGATTCCGAACCAAAGTCTGGTCATTTCGCATCTACTAACTTTCAAGTTGGAAAGTCTGCTAGATGATGTAACTTACCATCATCAATTCGTTCATCTGCATGTCAAGTCAAATTTTCAACACATTTAATACCTCTAAATAGCCTTTTAAATCATAAAATTGGTGGAAAGTACCATATCACTTTTGAGAGAATTTGTTTTGTCCTTGAATTTTTTTCCTTAACGTTTTTTCACCTTGACTGACTACATATAGGACATTCAATTGCATCAACATAGTCTTTCCTATAGAGACAACAATCATTAGGCAGGCATAAATATTTTCATATTTCATTCCTAATGCATCTAATGTTTTCTTCACTTCGTACAATGATTTTGGGAGTTCATTGGATGTAGGAAGATTTTCCTTCAAAGTATGTAATTTCGAGAAACTGGTATCACTCCATCTATACCTAACTTTGAAATTGTACAATTTGACTAAGGTAGACAACTTGGTGTATTTCTTGCATCCTGCGTATAATGATTTCTCAACATCATTAAGCAACTTCTCAAATCCATTGGAATCTCTTGAATACTCCTCATCAACAACTTCAATCATTTCTTTTATACTTCCAACATCATTCTCTTCATATGTATGAGAATCATATTTAGAAGATTCTTCATAGAAGGATGAGTTAGGAAGTTCTTTTCTATGCCAAAATCAAACTTTATAACTTTTACAATACCATTGACATATAAATGATCCCTAATATCCTTTCTACTACGCTTCTCAAAATTCTCACATTTCAAACAAGGACAACGAAAAGAGGAGCTATTTGTATTAGAAAATCCAAATTTGATAAGTTTTCAACATCCAACTCATATTCTTTGGATAATTTACTCTTGTGCGTCTATGATTTATCCATGATTGTGAATCTAGTATGCAAAAAAGAAAATGGGTTTGGAAATTCTAGTCAGTTCCATTAAAATAAACAAATATGGAGAGTAAATAAACAACATCAAGTAACAATTAGTTACATTCATGCATTTAGACCATAACAAATTTTAAAGTCATTCTTAAACCACAAAAATCATAGAGAATGCATTAAAAAAAAACTAAACACTTAGTAACATTCATGATTTTTAGCACCCTAAACAAACTTTAAAGCCATTCTTATACCAAAAAAACCAAATACAATACCAACTAAGACTTAGTTACATTCATACATTTACTATCCAATCCAAACGAACTTTAAAGTCACTCCTATGTAAAATAAAAACAAAAAAACAAAAGGAATGAAAAATTTGTGTTTCGACAAGGCCCCTCCCCCCCTCCCCCACACACACATACTTTTTTATTTCAAACTCAATACCAACGACATAAAGAAAAACTTAGTTACATTCATGATTTTTAGACCCTAAACAAATTTTTAACTCATTCTTAAACAACAAAAAATCATAGAGAATGCACAAAAAAAAAAAAAAAAACCTACCACTTAGTAACATTCATGATTTTAGCACCCTAAACAAACTTTAAAGCCATTCTTAAACCACAAAAAACTAAAGGCAATGGAAAAACAATATCAACTAAGACTTAGTTACATTCATGTATTTACTATGCAATCCAAACAAACTTTAAAGTTATTCCTATGTCAAAAAAAAAAAAAAAAAGGAATGAAAAACTTGTGTTTCGACAATGTCCTACCCCACACATAAACACCTTCATTTTGATTTCAAATTCAACACCAACAACATAAACTAGCAGTTAGTAACATTCATGACTTTTAAACCTTAAACAAACTTTAAAGTCATTCTTACAACACAAAAAACCATATAGAATACACAAAAAAAAAAAATAACTAACACTTAGTAACATTCATGATTTTAGCAACCTAAACAAACTTTAAAGGAATTCTTAAACCACAGAAAACAAAAGCAATAGATAAACAATATCATCTAAGACATAGTTACATTCATGCATTTACTATCCAATCCAAATCAACTTTAAAGTCATTGGTATGTGCAAAAAAAAAAATGCAAAGGAATGAGAAACTTGTGTTCGGCAATGCCCCCCTCCCCCCTACACACACACCTACTTTTTTATTTCAAACTCAATATCAACAACATAAACTAACACTTAGTTATATTCACGACTTTTAGTCTCTAAACAAGCTTTAAAGTCATTCTTAAACCACAAAAAACCATAGGAAATGCACAAAAAAAAAAAAAAAACTAACACTTAGTACATTCATGATTTTACCACCTTAAACAAATTTTCAAGCCATTCATTAACCACAAAAAAACAAAAGGCAATGGAAAAACAATATCAACTAATACTTAGCTACATTCATGCATTTACTATCCAATCCAAACGAACTTTAAAGCCATTCCTATGTCCAGAAAAAAAAAACCAAAAGGAATAAAAAACTTTTGTTCCGGTAATGCCCCCTCCCCTCTACAGACACACACACACCTACCTTTTTATTTCAAATTCAACACCAACAACATAATCTAACACTAAGTTATATTCATGACTTTTATACCCTAAACAAACTTTAAAGTCATTCTTAAATCACAAAAAACCATAGAGAATACACAAAAAAAAAAAAAAAACTAACACTTAGTAACATTCATGATTTAGCACTCTAAACAAACTTTAAAGCTATTCTTAAACTACATAAAACCAAAGGCAATGGAAAAACAATATCAACTATGACTTAGTTACAGTCATGCATTTACTACCAAACAAACTTTAAAGCCATTCCTATGTTCAAAAAGAAAAATCCAAAAGGATTAAAACTTGTGGTCAAGCAATGCCCCCCTCCCCCACACACACACCTATTATTTGATTTTAAACTCAACGCCCACAACATAAACTAACACTTAGTTACATTCATTACTTTTAGACCCTAAACAAACTTTAAAGTCATGAAGTAACGTTCCAGCCAAACTAGAAGCTAAAAATTGAAATCAAGGAATGAAGTGCAATGAGAACCATATGGGATAACAAAAATTTCACAATATATTACAAAAGAGAGATCTAATTTCATTCATAATGATCAATCATGACATATAGTTTACCTTATCTATGTTGGGGACATTCTCCTGAAGCTTCCTTATTTTGTCACAAACTCTATTTCTACCAACCTACCATCAAGAGAACAAAAAAAAAAAAAAATTAATGACCATAATTTCTAATAGTCTACTATTACCAATGCACATAAAACAACCGTTTTCACCATTTAAAGATCAAAGCTTAAGCAAAAAAAGCTGAAAATTTCGAAAACTAAGTTAAATCTTCTCCATTACTCAAATAAAAATGAACATTTAATAAAAACCCACAAAGCCAATATCTTTTTTTCTTAATTTTCATAACTCATTTGGGTTTTCTCTAAACTCAACGAAGCTCAGGAAACATACCAACAACAAACAAATCAAGCATCAATACAAAACATACATTAATCACATTCAAAACAAACAACCAATTCCTAAACTAATCACATTCAAAACAAACAACCAAATCATTCACTAATCATATTCATAAAAAACAACCCAAATCACCAAATTTTAAAATATTCCACCCCCTCCCACACCCAAAAAATCAAACAAAAGTTTTCATCATTTAAAGATCAAACCTCAAATAAAAATAATTGAAAATCTCAAAAACTCCGGTAAAATAATCACATTAAAAACAAACTTTAAAGTAAACGAGACATTTTGAACCACTGTAACGAATCCATGTAATTACCTTCACCGTTGGTCGTGTGGTCCATTGTGGGTGGTCGTGGAACGCCATCGAACACCGTGCAAGGGAGAGTCGTGGGTGGCCGTGTCGTGGAACACTGTCACCTGCCGTGCAAGGGAGAGTCATGGGTGGTCGTGCTGTAGAACGTCATCACCAACTTCGTCGTGGGTGATCGTGCTATGGAATGCTGTCGTACTCCGCCGTGGGTGGCCGTGGGTTGGCGAGAAAGGGAGCATGTCATATGAGATGGGAGGAGAAGAAAGTTGGGGGACAATTTTCACGTTGGGAAAAGTGGGGGCTTTGGTTTTTTTCTATTCTTTCTTTTATTTTTTTCATTAATAATGTGGGAGAAAACTAAAAATGAAAGGGGAGAAATTTCTTGATGGTTTAAAATCGTTAAGTAATTTCTAAAAATCGGATGTGGTTTTCTCATTACTTTTTTCGACATTTGTAAATTGTCAACAATATCTATATATCTCTTGACGGTCTTAAACCATCAAGAAATGTAGAAGCATACAAATTTTCCAAAAATTTACCCACCTCCATTTTTTTAATCAAAATACTTGATGGGTTTTCTTTAAAATCACCTCTTTCTCGATGTTTTGGTAAAAAACTGTCAAGAATGAAAAACACCAAATGTCAAGAAAGCGATATTTCTAGTAGTGACTAGGATGGAAGAAGTATTGCAGAGGACAGACAAAGTTAAGGATACGTCTGGTCCACAAATTCTACAGGGGCATAATCCACCATAGAGAAGACTATGTGCAAATGGATGGGAGGCACATAAACTTTAATGCATAAAAATAAATGAGCTTACGACCTGCCATGCGACAAAAAGGCTGAGGGAAAAAGAAATCATCAAGGATCCCTCAGACATAGAAATAAATGACGCGGTGACAATCGTGGTTGAACAAGACGTGGAATGGATTAATGCCACATGGATGCAAGAGGTTGGAAGCCAAGAGCCGGACTCAAGAAGCCAATGTTAGGTTGTACTTTGTGAAGAAGAAGGTGATACCACAACACATGACAAATAGGTATCCCTAGATCAATTCATGATCATGTACTGCATCATGTGGTGCATCCCCGTTGACCGCATCCTATTCTACAAAATAAGAGTATGTTTCAAAAAGACAAGAGCTACTAGTCATCCATAGAGCTACTACCTTCAACCATAGAGCTACTAGTCATCAACGCTCTCCCTAATAGAGTGGCTGCACCTACGATGAAAATTCAAGGTATTGCATTCCATAATATTCTCAAATGCTTAATTAAATGTGATATGCCATATTTTGAAGAGACACCTCAGGCTAAGGGTAACCAGAAAGCCTCCACCTTCAATCATCGCACTCTCCTCTCGCCAAGAAGTGAAAAATAATAAAGGCAGGGGATAAAAAAAATAAAAAATGTTGTTCTAGAGGAAAAAACTAGCCTCAACAACTCCTCCTTCAGAAAATCCTTCCTCAATAATCCAATGATCTTTCCATAATATCTCTTCCCTTTATCGCCCAACTCCCACTAGTCAATCCACAAAATCAATCGTCTCCACCTGGAAACAAAAATCCACCACCTCCTTCCCCACGCGTCCAACTTCTTGAGGACAAAAATTTAGGGTTGATAATCTTAAACTCATAGATCACCTAGACGCCTTACCACATTCAATGAATGAAAACCCACCGCATGACATCCATAAGCTTCACTGCGATTTAGAAGACAATTCCTTCAACTCTTTCGTTGATGACCCACTCCACCAAGGCATGGAAGATGACGAGCCAAGAGGGAATCCATATCCAAACAACTCGGCATATGGTCCTAGCAACATAAGATCAAACATTGTATTTTATGAAATAGATATAGATAAGTTGAAGGAATTTCTTAATAATGAGATCATCAAGCCCTTCGATATTCATCTCAAGATGATCTCCATAAACCAAGACGTGATACTATGCCAGCAGCAAAGCTTGAAGTGCAAGTATGATGCATTTGTACAGAACCAAGGAATCGAAAGTCAAGAATAACAAATGCTTCAAGAACTTGTTCTACACCAGAGCGAGAAAATCACTGCGCTTCAATACCAACAATAAGACATCCTGCAACGCTTCAATGAAGGTAGAGATTTTATGAGGCGCGAGGGAGAGAGGCAGGATGTAATACCCGACTTTTTATTTATGTTGTTTGTTGTAAAAGTATTAATAAAATAATCGGAGTGTATTTTAGTAAATTTTTGGAAAGGAAATTTCAGTAATTTTGTTTATAAAAAAAGGTAAATTACATCAAGGGCAAAGTGATAATATTCTTGGATTTATAAAAAAATATATATATATCAAAAATAAATAAATAAGTTAATATTATTAATTTTGAAAAGAGAAAAAGAAAAGAAAATTATTTATTTATTTATTTATTATTATTGCTATTTATTAAAATGGTTACAATTATCTTGTTTTTTTTTTTTTAAGAAAAGGAAAAGTTGTTTTTTTTGTAAGTTGTGTGTCGAGAAGGATAAAGAGGAAAAAACAAAAAGAAGAAGGAAATCCTTTAATTTTCACCAAATCTCCTCCAATTGGATGAAATTTCGTGAAAATTCCTTCTTAAGCAAGGTTTGATCATTTCAGAATGGAAGAAAAAAGAAAATGGAAGGAAAAATGAGAAAGAAACCGAGAGAGAGAAAGACTTTTCTGGATTTTTCAAGTTTGAACACAGTGAAGAAAAAGGGGAAATTAAGCTTCAATTCTTATCCAATTTGGACAAAGTTTGTGTCTAAATTATGTAGAAAAAAGAGAGGAAGCTGACCGTAGCTTCAATTTGGAGGAATTTGACCGAAGAGTCCACCAAATTTGAAGAAAAAGTGCTCGGACTGCTGAAAAACGCGAAAAACAAACCCAAAACTTTGAAAATTAAATTCTCCGTCCACAAGCCGAGTTAAGATCTCAATTTTGGAGGTAAGCTAGATTAATAGTTCATTTAAAGTTCTGTAAAAGGAATTGAGTTAATTTGGTCTTTTGTAGGAAGAAATCAAAGTTTTAATTTTCAGATTTAAGCTCTCCCAGGAATTTGAAAAATTTGAGGTAAGCAAATAGACTCATGTAGAAATTATTTGTCATAGGTTAGTGCCTCTAATTGTTTGTAGATTGAAAGAATTAGCTTGCCGAAGTATGGCTTGTGTAGTGGTCGGAAAACTGGAAATAAAAGGGAAGGAAAATGGAAGGTTGAAGATGAAGTTGACTTTTTGTTGACCGTCATCTTTTGCTGGTCATAGTAGGTTTTCAATGAAATTAAACTCTTCCCGGGGGGCTGTATTTGTGAAGTAATATTATTATATATATATATATATGTATGTATGTATATATATATGTATGTATGTATGTATATAAATAAAAGGTCCCGAGGCGTATGTTAATATTTCTATATCTTAACAACCTTTTCACAGGCAGTAGAAATATATATATATATATTACTTTAGGAGCAAATAATTATTTCAAAAAGAAAATTAAGGAAAATTTGATTTTTCTCGGTTTTCATGCCAAGTGATTTAAAGGTCGATTATGAATTTATTTTTCAGGAGATTTAGAGATCGAGAAAATTTACAAGCCAGGGATAGCCCATCAAGTTTGTGAGTGATAATATTATTTTAATATTTTAATATTAAAATAATGATCGGAATTCACGTTTTTCGAGAATTTGCATAATTTTCAGAAAATTTCAGAAAAATCATGTCGTTCATATTTTTCGATGTACATTCACATGGTAACTTGTTTGAAGCATGATTTAAGTATTTTAAAGCATTTTCGGTAGTTTGAATATAATAGTATTATATTGACACGTTTTATGAGGCAATGCCTGTTTACAAAATATGTTTTATAATATGTTAGGTCCTGTTTATGTTTATTTTGATAATTGTTATGACTGTCTGAGCATGTTCTGACTGCTATAAGGCCTAAGCACATTTTGCACGTTTTACGAGGTTTCTCGAAATCATGAGTTATGATGATTTAATGTTTCTATGAGATTTCTATCATGTTATAAGTGATGTTTAAGCATGATTTCAAGTACTACGACTTTTATGATGATTTGAGAAATGATTTGAGATGATGATATGTTTTATGTGACTTGCACGTTTTATGATGATTTGTTTTTAAGCATGTGTATTTATATTAGCCTGAGGCTACTATACTAGGTGTGCACACTAGGGTATGCGCTGTCATGAGTACTGGGTTCGCCCCACCATGGCAAAGACTTTGTAGGCGGTGGCTCCGCTATTTTGTAGTTATCCGCTGTCATGGTGTTGAGGTTACTCCACCATGACAAAGACGTTGCAGGTGTTGGCCTCACTGTAACGTAGTTTCGCTGCTTAGTGCTCGGTTCGCCCCACTTTGGCAAAGACGTTATAGTTGCTAGCCCCACTATTGATATGAAAACCCTAGATTTGTAAATTAGGAACCCAGTTGGCGAACCCCTAATAACAAATTTTAAAACTCCCAAATCAATTTGACAAAAACCCAAGGAAATGGATTAGATTTGGATTATCCTTTGATCGAAGACCAAGAGATAAGGAGAACTAGTTCCTCACTCCGAGTTCGAACACTCCACAAGCAATGTGATCAAACTTACCTTAATATTCTTGGCTTGCAACCCTAAATCAAGAATTAGAAAAAGGCGGCGATGAGACTCTGTCATGTACCAAAGACTTTTCAAAGAAAACCCAAAATCTTTAATTATCAAAAACTTACTAAAACAACCTAAAGGCAAAGCTTAAATAGACTCCCAATAAAACTCTAATTCAATGGAAAAAGACTAAATTATCCCTTTTTTAAAAAGTTATTAAAAAATTTGAAAAAGATAAAAATTAAAAATTATTTAAAATACATCATAATTATTAAATAAAGCCTAATTAATAATTTGATGCT
>JBBPDJ010023829.1:0-21010 GCA_037974625.1 Cucumis cinereus | reverse complement strand
TTATATTTAATTTAATCCATATTTGAATCATATTCAAATATTAAATCCTCTCATAACCTATAGTATTAATGTGTATCATATACGTATTATGTTTAATCTATGGTTTTAATATGAATTTAATTTTCACATTAAATCAATATTTAAACTCATTCAAATATTTTATTCTCACATTGATTAATTGAATCACGTCGAAAATTAAAATTTATATTATAAAGTTTAACTAAAATATAAACTTTATATTATAATGTATCACCATACATTATATTAATTCCCTCAGTCAATTTGAACAATTCAAATTATATCCAAGATATATTAACCTCATTACCCTTTACGAGCTAGGAAGGGAACCTCATGGACTTACAGATCAGAAGCTACAACGATATGAGATTTTATTGACTAAAATCATTAACCACATTAATCAATATTTGTTAATTGTGTGTACACTCCACTAAAGACTTACAACTGAACTCTTCTCATTGTAGATATATTTTTGTGTCCACTGATGTTGACCAATAACAGCAAGTTAGTTCTTCACAAATGCGTAACTCCAGCTGGGTCAAATTACCGTTTTACTCCTGGGTTACTTCTTAGTCCTTAAATACCAGTGCTCCTCTAACGAACAACCTGCTTATGGTCCAACCAATAAGTAGAAATTCCTCTTGTGCCATAGAGAGGGTAAGGCCTTTTGTTCAAGTCCTGGAGACACCAATTAAGGGAACACTCATCTACTTACCCTAAAGTTGGGAAGGAGTGAATTCCATTTTGTTTGATTATGTTCTCAGCACCCCACTCGATCTTATCTAAAAAATAGTATGCTTATTGAGTCGGCAAACTGGTCACTCTCACCCATACAATTCAAAGCACAATTTCTCGTGAACAGGAGTTCATCATACACTTAGGATTAAGACTAAGTTGTTTAGGTCATCCTAGTTGAAATAGAAACCTAACTAGTCAACGAGGTCACATCTAGTGGTTACTATTTCGTGGTCCAGTCTTATACAAACTCATTGCATAGGATATCCCCACACACGTGTCACCTACACGAACACATTGGATCATTCGGTTTGTATCAAATAAAAAGTGGACCGTATCCATAGTGTTACCAGGATAAGGTACCCAACCTTATGTTGGATTTAATGTCCTAAAACTCGTAGATAGTAAATGTAAATCATTGACCGTTATTAATAAACAGTTATTATTTCAATTTCAATGAATAGTAATTGATTTTTTTTTTTTTGTCTAATGAACCCAAATCCAATAAACTAACATCCTAAGCTATTTTATGAGTCTTGAATAGTATGTGGAGATCTACAGGGATCAATGTTCGAGATACAACTTAAAGGGTCTATAGTATAAGAATAAGGTTGGGTACCTTCTCCTCGTAACACTATGGATACGACCCACTTTGTATTAGATACAAACACAATGATCTAATGTGTTCGTGTAGGTGACACGCACGTGGGGGTATCCTATGCAATGAGTTTGAATAAGACTGGACCACGAAATAGTAACCACTAGATGTAACCCCGTTGGCTAGTTTGGTTTGTATTTCAAATAGGATGATCTTGGCAAGTTACTCTTAATGCTGCGTGTATTATGAACTCCTGTTTACGAGATATTGTCCTTTGATTTGTAAGGGTGAGAGTGGCCTGTTTGCTGACTCAATAAGCCTACCATTTTAAGGACAAGACCGAGTGGGGAGCTGAGAACATAATCACACATAATGGAATTCACTCCTTCCCGACTTTAGGATAAGTAGATAATTGTTCCCTTAATTGGTGTCTTCGCAACTTGAACAAAGGGCCCTACCCTCTCCATGACACGAGAGAAATTTCTGCTTATTTGCTGGACCATAAGCATGTTGTTCATTAGAGAAGAATTGGTATTTAAGGACCAAGAAGTAACCCGGAGTAAAACGATAATTTGACCCAGCTGAAGTTACGAACACTTGTGAAGGACTAACTTGCTGTTATTGGTCTACATCCGTAGACACAGAAATATATCTACAGTGAGAAGAGTTCAGCTGTGAGTCTTTAGTGGAGTGTACACATAGTTAACGAATATTGATTAATGTGGTTATTGAGTTTAGCCAATTAATCTCATATCGTTGTAGCTTATGATCTGTAGGTCCACGAGGTCCCCTTCCTAGCTCCTAAAGGATAATGAGATTAATATATCTTAGATATAATTTGAAATGTTCAAATTGACTAAGAAAATTAATATAATATATGGTGATACATTATAATATAAAGTTATATTTTAATTAAACCTTATAATATTGATTCAAAATTAATTAATGAGAGAATAAAATATTTGAATGAGTTTAAATATTGTTTTAATGTGAATAAAATTCATATTAAAACTGTACATTAAAATTAATGCGTATATGATACACATTAAAACTATAGGTTATGAGAGGATTTAATATTTGAATATGATTTAAATATGAATTAAATTAAATATAAGATATTTTATTTAGAAATTAATTAATAATTTAGTTTAATTAGATTTAATTAAATTAAAACTATAGGTCATGTGAGAGATATTCATTTAAATATGATTTAAATTAAATATTGATTAAATATGATTTAATTAATTAATTAATTAATTTGTTAATTAATTAATTTAATTAAAATTAAAATTTAATGAAAATTAAATTAAATAACTCCCTTACGGGAAAACGTGAATGATCCCATGTTCTCCCAATAATCTCTGTAACTTCTCTTTCATCATCTTGAAGAAGAGGAAGAGCAGTACGCAAAAGAGAAACCCTGGTTTTCAAGTTGCAGAAGGTCTGCAGAGAGGAAAAAAAAACAAACTTCTCCTATTTTTCGTCTATAATTCACAAAAGAAAAATTCCAAATTGGTTCCCACAAGCCAAACCTCAATTATTCAGAGGATAGGAGAGGCTCCAACTGGTGTGGCTACAATTTGGAGATTTTGTAGAATTCAGAGACGACAACGAGAGTAAGTTTTTTTTCCTGCATTTTTGTTTATAAAAATCATACTTAGCCTAGATTGTTTCTATAATTCCTTTTCAATGTATTAGTATTTTAAATTTTCCAAATTAATATTGTGAATGGTATGTAATTCTTCCACCGCGGTGAGTTTTTATCCCATCACTTTATCCTTATACTATAGACCCTTTAAGATGTATCTCAAACATTGATCATTGTATATCTCCAAATACTTTTAAAGACATATAAAACAACTTAGGATAATAGTTTATTGGATTTAGGTTAATTAGACAAAAGATAATAAATAACTATTTATTGAAAATGAAATAATAACTTTTTAAAACCCAACAAGTCCTACATCAAGTACCACACTTTGCAACCTGTAAAGTTCATCCAAATTTGTAAGTGACATGTTTAGCCAAGAATCTATGAACTACGAGGTGTAGGATGAAAATACCACAGGAAAATCGTTGTAGATCACATTGTTTTCCAAACCAAAAACAAAATCTTGGATGTCTTTGGTCATTTATTTTGGGAAAAAACTTAAAAATTCCACTTAATGAGCCTGATTTATACCTAGAAATGCCTTTTAGGTTTAGTTTTGGTCTGGTCATTTTTCAAAAGCTATAACGTTAGTCAATTTTCGTCTATTTTGGTCTGCACGTTACTCCTAACTCAAGAAGGTCTCTTCGCGACCTATATAGTTCATGGAAATGTATCAGAGACATGTTTAGGGTTATGGACATGCGTTAATGTGCCAAGAATCCTTGAACTACGGGGTGTAGGACGAAAATACCAAAGGGAAATCATTGCAGGTTATTATGTTCCCAAAGGAGAACTTTTGTCATTTATTTACAGGAAAAACTTCAACATTCCTCCCAATGAGCCCGTTTTATACCTAGAAATGCATTTCAGCCGAATTTTGGTCCATTTTTCGAAAGTTATATCATTGGTCGATATTCGTCCGTTTTGGTCCGCATGTTAGTCCTACATCAAGAAGCACTCTTCGCTGCCTATATAGTTCATGCAAATGTGTTAGAGACATGATTAGGGTCATGGACGTGCATGTCAGAGACATGTTTAGGGTCATGGACGTGCATTTTCGTCCATTACGGTTCGCCTGTTAGTCCTACCTCAAGTTTCTCTCTTCGCGACTTATATAGTTCATGCAACTGTGTCATAGGCTCATGGATGCACGTTTCTGAGGCAAGAATCGCTGAACTACGGGGTGTAGGAGGAAAAATACCAAAGGAACATCGTTGCAAGTAATTTTGCACCCAAGGACAAAAACTTAGACTGTGACGTCTTTGGTGGTTTATTTTTGGGAAAAACTTCAACATTCCTCCAAATGAGCCCATTTTATACCAAGAAATGCATTTTAGGTGGAACTTTGGTCCATTTTTAAAAAGCTATACCACTGGTCGATTTTCGTCCGTTCTATTCCGCTCATTAGTTCAATCTCAAGTTTCACTCTCAGCGACCTATGTAGTTCATGCAAATGTGTCAGAGACGTGTTTAGGGTCAAGAACGCGCATTTCTAAGCCAAGAATACCTAAACTATGGGGTGTAGGACGAAAATACCAAAGGAAAATCATTGCTGGTCACTTTGTACACCAAACAAGAACCGAGTTTGGGACGTATTTGGTAAATTATTTTTGGAAAAAACATAAATATTACACCAAATGATCCCGTTTTATAGCTAGAAATGCATTATATGCCGAATTTTGGTCTGTTTTTGGAAAGCTATAGTATTATTGGATTTTCGTCCGTTTTCGTCCGCATGTTAGTCCTACCTCAAGTTTCACTCTTACCGACCTATATAATTTAGACAAATGAGTCAGAGACATGTTTGGGGTCATCGACGCACGTTTCTGAGCCAAGAATCCTTGAACTATGGGGTGTAGGACGAAAATACCAAATGGAAATCATTGTAGGTCATTTTGTTGCACAAAAGAGAAACTAAGTCTGGGACGTCTTTGGTCGTTTATTCTTGGAAAAACTTCAACATTCCTCTAAATGAGCCCATTTTATACCTGGAAATGAATTTTCGGCCGAACTTTTGTCCATTTTTCGAATGCTATAGTACTAGTGGATTTTTGTTCGTTTTGGTCCGCACGTTAGTCCTACCTCAAGTTTCTCTCTTCGCGACCTATGTAGTTCATGCAAACTTGTCAGAGACATGTTTAGGGTCAAGAACGCGCATTTCTAAGCCACTTGAACTATGAGGTGTAGGACGAAAGTTCCAGATGGAAATTGTTGCTAAACTTTGTTCCCCAAAGCAGAAACTGAATTTGCAACGTCTTTAGTAAATTAATTTTGGGAAAAACTTAAAAATTACTCCAAATGAGCCTGTTTTGTAGCCAGAAATGCATTTTAGGCCGAACTTTTGTCCATTTTCGAAAGTTATAGTACTGGTGGATTTTTGTTCGTTTTGGTTCGCACGTTAGTCCTACCTCAACTTTCTCTCTTTGCGACCTATATAATTCATGTAAATGTGTCAGAGACATATTTAGGGTCATGGACAAGCGATTCTAAGTCAAGAATCCCTGAACTACGGGGTGTATAATGAAAATCTTAAAGGAAAATCGTTGCAGGTCATTTTTCTCCCCAAATAAGAAACTTAGTCGGGACGTCTTTGGTGGTTTATTTTTGGGAAAAACTTCAACATTCCTCCAAATGAGCCCATCTTATGCCAAGAAATGTATTTTAGGTGGAACTTTGGTCCAGTTTTAAAAAGCTATACCACTGTTCGATTTTCGTCCGTTCTATTCCACACATTAGTTCTTCTTCAAGTTTCACTCTCAGCGACCTATATAGTTCATGCAAATGTGACACAAATATGTTTAGGGTCAAAGAAGCGCATTTTTTAGCCAAGAATACCTGAACTATGGGGTGTAGGACGAAAATACCAAAGAAAAATCATTGCTTGTCACTTTGTTCCCCAAAGCAGAAACAGAGTCTGGGACGTTTATGGTAAATTTGTTTTGGGAAAAACTTAAAAAATACTCCAAACGAGCCCGTTTCATAGCTAAAAATGCATTTTTTGCCGAACTTTGGTCCATTTTTCGAAAACTATAGTATTGGTGGATTTTCGTCCGTTTTGGTCCGCACGTTAGTCCTAACCCAAGTTTCTCTCTTCGCGACCTATATAGTTCATGCAAATGTTTTAGAGACATGTTTAGGGTCAAGGACGTGCATTTCTGAGCCAAGAATTCTTGAACTATGAGGTGTAGAACGAAAGTTCCAGATGGAAATCGTTGCTGGTCACTTTGTTCCCCAAAGCACAAACCGAGTCTGCGACGTCTTTGGTAAATTATTTTTGGAAAAACTTTAAAAATTACTCTTAATGGGCCTATTTTGTAGGTAGAAATGCATTTTAGGCCGAACTTAGGTCCATTTTTTTAAAGTTATAGTACTGGTGGATTTTTGTTCGATTTGGTCCGCACGTTAGTCTTACCTCAATTTTCTCTCTTTGAGACCTATATAGTTCATGCAAATGTGTTAGAGATATGTTTAGGGTCATGGACACACGATTCTAAGTCAAGAATCTCTAAACTACGGGGTGTATGACAAAAATACCAAAAAAAAATCGTTGCAGGTCCTTTTGTTCTCCAAAGAAGAAACTTAGTCGGGACATCTTTGGTGGTTTATTTTTGGGAAAAAATTCAACATTCCTCCAAATGATCCAGCTTTATACATAGAAATACATTTTAGGTCAAACTTTGGTCTATTTTTAAAAAGCTCCACTGGTCGATTTTCGTCCGTTTTGGTCCGCACAATAGTCCTACTTCAAGTTTCACTCTTAGCGACCTATGTAGTTCATGCAAATGTGTGAGAGACATCTTTAGGGTCAAGGACGCACATTTCTGAGACATGAATCCCTAAACTACGAGGTGTAGGAAGAAAATACCAAAAGGAAATCGTTGTAGGTCAATTTGTACCCCAAAGCAAAAACAGGGTTTGGGACGTCTTTGGTCGTTTATTTTTGGTAAAAACTTCAACATTCCTCTACATGAGCCCATTTTATACGTTGAAATGCATTTTAGGTCGAACTTTAGTCCATTTTCAAAAAGCCATACCACTGGTCAATTTTCGTCCGCACATTAGTCCTACCTCAAGTTTCACTCTCAGCAACCTATATAGTTCATGCAAATGTGTCAGAGACATGTTTAGGGTCAACGACGCACATTTCTGAGCCAAAAATACGTGAACTATATGGTGTAGGACGAAAATACCAAAGAAAAATCGTTGCTCGTCACTTTGTTTCCGAAAACAGAAACCGAGTCTGGCACGTCTTTGGTAAATTTTTTTGAAAAAAACATAAAAATTACTCCAAATGAGGCTATTTTATAGCAAGAAATGCATTTAATGCCGAATTTTTGTCTGTTTTTCGAAAGCTATAAGACTGGTGGATTTTTGTTCTTTTTGGTCCGCACGTTAGGCCTACGTCAAGTATCTCTCTTCGCGACCTATATAGTTCATGCAAATGTGTCAGAGACATGTTTAAGGTCATAGACGCGCGTTTCTGAGGCAAGAATCCCAGAACTACGGGGTGTAGTATGAAAATACCAAAGGGAAATCGTTGTAGGTCATTTTGTGCAACATAAAAGAAACTGGTCTAGGACGTTTTTGGTCTTTTATTTTCGGGAAAAACTTCAACATTCCTCCAAATGAAACTTGAGGGAGGACTAATGTGCGGACCAAAACGGATGAAAATCGACCAGTTGTATAGCTTTTTAAAGATAAACCAAAGTTCGACCTAAAATGCATTTCTAGGTATAAAATGGGCTCATTGGGAGAAATGTTGAAGTTTTTCCCAAAAATAAACCACCAAAGATGTCTCAGACTCAGTTTCTGCTTTGGTGAACAAAATGACCTGCAACAATTTCCCTTTGGTATATTCGTCCTACACCCCGTAATTCAGGGATTCTTGCCTCAGAAACGCGCGTCCATTACCCTAATCATCTCTTTGACACATTTGCATGAACTATATAGGTCACGAAGAGAGAAACTTGAGGTAGGACTAACGTGCGGACAAAAACGAATGAAAATTCACCAGTACTATAGCTTTCAAAAATTGGACCAAAGTTCGGCAAAAAATGCATTTTTAGCTATGAAACAGGCTCGTTTGGAGTATTTTTTAAGTTTTTCCCAAAACAAATTTACCAAAAACGTCCCAGACTCTGTTTCTGCTTTGGGGAATTAAGTGACAAGCAACGATTTCACTTTGGTATTTTTGTCCTACACCCCATAGTTCAAGGATTCTTGGCTCAGAAACGCACGTCCTTGACCCTAAACTTGTCTCTGACACATTTGCATGAACTATATAAGTCACTAAGAGTGAAACTTGAGGTAGGACTAATGTGAAACCAAAACGAACGAAAATCTACTAGTGGTATAGCTTTTTAAAAATGGACAAACGTTCGACCTAAAATGCATTTCTAGGCATAAAATAGGCTCATTTTGAGGAATTTTGAAGTTTTTCTAAAAAATAAACGACCAAAGACGTTTCAGACTCAGTTGTTGCTTTGGGGAACAAAATGACCTACAACAATTGCCTTTGGTATTTTCGTCTTACACCCCGTAGTTCAGGGATTCTTGCCTCAGAAACGCGCGTCCCTGTCCCTAAACATGTCTCTAGCCCTTCACATGTCTCTGACACATTTGCATGAACTATATAGGTCGCGAAGGGAGAAACTTTAGCTAGGACTAACATGCAGACCAAAACGAACGAAAATCCACCAGTACTATAGCTTTCAAAAAACATACAAACTTTCGGCCTAAAATGCATTTCTAGCTAAAAAACGGGCTCATTTGGAGTGATTTTTAAGTTTTTCCATAACTAATTTACCAAAGACCTCCTAGACTCGATTTCTACTTTGGGGAACAAAGTGACCAGCAACGATTTCCCTTTGAAATTTTTGTCCTACACCCCGTTGTTTGGGATTCTTGGCTTATAAATGAGCGTCCTTGTCCCTAAACATGTCTCTGACACATTTGCATGAACTATATAGGTGGCTAAGAGTAAATCTTGAGGTAGGACTACTGTACGGACCAAAACGAACGAAAACTGACCAATGGTATAACTTTTAAAAAATGGACCAAAGTTCGACCTAAAATGCATTTGTAGGTATAAAATGGGCTCATTTGGAGGAATGTTAAAGTTTTATCCAAAATAAATGACCAAAGACGCCCCAGACTCAATTGCTGTTTTGGGAAACAAAATGACCTACAACGATTGCCTTTGGTATTTTTGTCCTACACCATGTAGTTTAAGGATTCTTGCCTCAGAAACGCACGTCCATGACCCTAAACATGTCTTTGACACATTTGCATGAGCTATATAGGTCGCGAAGAGAGAAACTTGAGGTAGGAGTAACGCGCAGACCAAAATGGACGAAAATCCACAAGTACTATAGCTTTTGAAAAATGAACCAAAGTTCGGCCTAAAATGCATTTCTAGCTATAAAACGGGCTCATTTGGAGTAACTTTTAAGTTTTCCCAAAAATAATATAAAAAAGACTTCCCAGACTCGGTTTCTACTTTGGAAAACAAAATGACCAGCAACGATTTTCCTTTGGTATTTTTGTCCTACACCTAATAGTTTAGGGATTCTTGGCTTAGGAATGCGCGTCCTTGACCCTTAACATGTCTCTAACACATTTGCATGAACTATGTAGGTCGTTAAGAGTGAAACTTGAAGTAGGACTAATGTGCAAACCAAAATGAATGAAAATCGACCAGTGTTATAGCTTTTTAAAATGGACCAAAGTTCGACCAAAAATGCATTTCTAGGTATAAAATGGGCTCATTTGAAGGAATGTTGAAGTCTTTCTCAAAAATAAACGACCAAAGGCGTCCCAGACTCAGTTTCTGCTTTTGGGAACAAAATGTCCTGCAACGATTTCCCTTTGGTATTTTCGTCCTACACCCCGTAGTTTAGGGATTCTTGCCTCATAAATGCGCGTCCATTACCATAAATATGTCTTTGATACACTTTCATGATCTAAATAGGTCGAGAAGAGAGAAACTTGAGCTAGGACAACCTGCGGACCAAAATGGAAGAAAATTCACCAGTACTATAGATTTCAAAAAATGGACAAACGTTCGGCCTAAAATGCATTTCTAGCTATAAAACGGGCTCATTTGGAGTAATTTTAAAGTTTGTCCCAAAAATAACTTACCAAAAATGTCCCAGACTCAGTTTCTGCTTCAGGAAACAAAGTGACCAACAACGATTTCACTTTGGTATATTCGTCCTTCACCCCATAGTTCAGGGATTCTTGGCTCATAAAAGCGCGTTCTTGACCCTAAACTTGTCTCTGACACATTTGCATGAACTATATAGGTCGCTAAGAGTGAAACTTGAGGTAGGACTAATGTAAAAACCAAAACGGACGAATATCGATCAGTGGTATAGCTTTTTAAAAATGGATCAAAGTTCGACCTAAAATGCATTTCTAGGTCTAAAATGGGCTCATTTGGAAAAAAGTTGAAGTTTTTCCCAAAAATAAACAACCAAAGACATCCCAGACTCAGTTTCTGCTTTGGGAAACAAAATGACCTGCAACGATTTCCCTTTGGTATCTTTGTCTTACTCCCCGTAGTTTAGGGGTTCTTGCCTCAGAAACGTGCGTTCTCGACCCTCAATATGTCCCAAACTTAGGTCGCGAAGAGTGAAACTTGAGGTAGGACTAACGTGCGGACCAAAACGGACGGAAATCCACCAGTATTATAGCTTTCGAAAAATGGACCAAAGTTCGGCCTAAAATGCATTTCTAGCTATAAACTGAGCTCATTCAGAGGACTTTGTACGTTTTTTCCAAAAATAATTTACCAAAGACGTCCCAGACTCGGTTTCTGGTTTGGGGAACAATGTGACCAGAACGATTTTCTTTTGGTATTTTCGTTCTACACCCCATAGTTCAGGGATTCTTAGCTTAGAAATGCATGTCCTGGACCCTTAACATGTCTCTGACATATTTGTATGAACTATATAGGTCGCTAAGAGTGAAACTTGAGGGAGGACTAATGTGCGAACCAAAATGGGCGAAAATCGACTAGTGGTATAGCTTTTTAAAAAAGGACAAAAGTTCGACCTAAAATGCATTTCTATGTGTAAAATCGGCTAATTTGGAGGAATGTTGAAGTTTTTCCAAAAAATAAACGACCAAATACGTCTCAGACTTAGTTTCTGTTTTGGGGAACAAACTGACCAGCAACGATTTCCTTTTGGAATTTTCGTCCTACACCACATAGTTTAGGGATTCTTTGCTCAGGAAGGCACGTTTTTAACTCCAAACATGTCTCTGACACATTCGCATGAACTATATAGGTCGCTAAGAGTGAAACTTGACGTAGGACTAATGTGCGGACCAAAACGGACGAAAATCGACTAGTGGTATAGCTTTTTAAAATGGACCAAAGTTCGACCTAAAATGCATTTCTAGGTATAAAATGGGCTCATTTGGAGGAATGTTTAAGTTTATCACAAAATTAAACGACCAAAGATGTCCCATATTCAGTTTCTGCTATGGGAAGAAAATGACCTACAACGATTTCGCTTTGGTATTTTCATCCTACACACCGTAGTTCAGGGATTCTTGCCTTAGAAACGCACGTCCATGACCCTAAACATGTATTCTTGATCTCATTAGTGGACAATCTCTTTTGAAATGATCGGGTTACTTGCAGTGATAGCAAACATCCTCTCCTGCTAAACAGGGTCATTTGTGAGCTTTACCACAACTGCTACATATATTTCTCTCTATGGAAATGGATACTGAATCTTTCCCTATCCTTGGTCCTGTCGATGATCCAATCGATCGACTTGAAGTCCTATGTCTCTGTCTCGAACATGCACTCCCTATACTATCTCCTTTGTAAAACTGAGTAGGAGATTGAGATTTAAAATCCCTTATCCCTGAAACTCTAGGAGGGAATCATCTCTAAAATCGTCCACGGAAACCAGTAGTCATAGAAACAACTTGGTTGTGCCCCATGTCATGCTTCCTCTCCTCTAAACTCTGTTCAACTCGCATAGTCGTTTCAACAAGTTGTGAAAATCTATCCACTTGGCTATTGTTTTCACTGATGTACGAATCTCCTTCCAAAAACCTCTTTCAAATCTTCTACATCTATCACTCTCAAAAGCTGCTATTGTGTGAGCATACCTAGATAACTCGGTGTACTTCTTTTCATATTTCGCTACTGACAATGAGCCTTGCACTAATTTTAAAAATTCATCTCTCTTTGCCTCACATTAAGTACTGGGGTATTATTTATCTTCAAATATCTTCTTAAAGGTTTCCCAGTTCATCGTACTAGTATCTCCTCTACGAGACACAATGGATTTTGACCAACTCTTTGCTTCTCTCTGTAGCATAAATGTTGCTAATCTGACTTATCTTCCATGCGGACAATCCATTATGTTAAAACATTTCTCTGACAAATTCAGTCATGTCTCTGCATCAGCTAGATCTGTCGAACCCACAAAAATTATGGTTCCCAAGGCTTTAAGTCGTTCTATTCCATACTTTTCTCTGGATCATTAGACACCGATCCAAGCGATATTGCTAACCGTTGGGCAAATCTAGAAAACATCTTATCTTCTATATCAAACTATTCTCTCGGCGTACTAGATTCCTCTTCAAATTGAGCTTGGGTAGGATCTCGTGTTCCTGCAGCCTTTTGCCTGTTATGTCTGCTACTACAACCAAGAGGCATAACTCCTGTAACATATCAATTTATAAGACATGTTACAATTACCTCTAAATCTATATGCATGTTACACTCTTAAACTTCTTTTTCTCTTTAGAGACATCCCAAGACTCTCTAAAACTCGTGCTCTGATAACAAGTTGTCACACCTTCTCCCAGACTCTTTGCTCTTAGCCTAAGAGAAGACATGAAGTCAGTAAGTAACGTTCCTAACTTAACGACACTCATTGAAGACTTACTTATCTTACTCTGGAAAACATACAGCGAAAATAATTGATAAATATGTAAATAAAATTTACATACGTCACTAGTCTCACACGCGTCCCATACAAACTAACTCACTTCTTATAAACTTTACAGACAAAAACATGCATATATAGAGTTATGATTATGACCTAAAACAAAAATTCAAACTTCACAGCAGACAGACAGTAGTAGGTCAGGCTTGGAAATCACGATCTCTACCTGAAACGTGAGAAAACATTGGAAAGAATTAGCTAAGGCCCAGTGAGTGACAATTTATAAACAACATACTTTATAAATGATTCATAAACTATGAAATACTTTAGATAACATACTTTAGTAATCACATGTTTTGGAAATGAATACATATCGTACTGCCGAAACATACCATAAACTTTGCAAAGCAATGTGTTTCTAAATCTTTCATAAAACAATGCATAACTGAAAACTTTTAGAAATAATCTGTAACTAAAAAACTTTTACAAAGCAATGTGTAATCATCTAACTACGTTGTAGTGAGAAAAACCCAACTCTCTCTATGTCTTTGTGGTAGTGGAGTCATCTCAACACTAACGACAATAATAACTATGTGGTGGTGGGATCAGTACTAACAACGTCTTTCCGGTGGTGGAGCTAGGTCAACACTCACGACAGCGATACTACATTATAGTGGGGCTAGCGTCTATAACATCTTTGTCATAGTGGGGTGAACCCAGCACTAGCCACAATGTAATCTACGTTGCATTGGGGCCAACATCAGCAACGTCTTTGCCTTCGTGGAGCAAGCTCAACTCTCACGAGAAGGCTATCTACGTTGTAGCGGAGGCAAAGCTCACAATGTCTTTGCCATGGTGCGGCGAGCCAAGAATGTAATCTACGTTTATGAGCCAAGAATCCCTTAACTATGGGGTGTTGGATAAAAATACCAAAGGGAAATTGTTGGTGATCACTTTGGATCCCAAAGTAGAAATCGAGTCTAGAACGTCTTGGTCATTTAATTTTGGAAAAATCTTAACCATTCCTCGAAATGAGCCGGTTTTTATACATATAAATGTATTTTAGACCGTAATTTGGTCCTTTTTTCGAAAGTTATTTCACTTGTAGATTTTCATTCGTTTTGGTTCGCCCGTTAGTCCTACCTAAACTAGCACTCTTCACGACTTATATAGTTCATGGAAACGGGTCAGAGACATGTTTAGGGTCATGGACGCACAATTCTAAGCAAGAATCACTGAATTACGGTTTGTAGGACAAAAATACCAAAGGTAAATCGTTGGAGGTCAGTTTTGACCCCTAAGCTGAAACCATGTGTCTTTGGTCAAATATTTTTGGAAAAATCCTCAACATTCCTCCAAATGAGCTCGTTTCATTCCTTGAAATGCATTTAAGCCGAACATTGATACATTTTTTAAAAGCTATAGCATTGGTCGATTTTTGTCTGTTTTGGTCCGTGCGTTAGTCCAACCTCAAGTAACACTATTCGCGACGTATATAGTTCATGTGAATGTGTCCGAGAAATATTTAGGGTCATGGACGCGCGTTTCTGAGCCAAGAACCTCTGAAATATGGGGTGTAGGATGAAAATACCATAGGGAAAACGTTGGAGGTCACTTTGGACACCAAAGCAAAAACCAACTCTAGGACGTCTTCGGTCAATTAATTTTTTAGAAAAACTTCAATAATCCTCCAAATGAGCCCGTTTTATATCTAGAAATGCATTTTAGATCGAACTTTGGTCCTTTTTTTGAAAGTTATACATTGGTCAATATTTGTCTGTTTTGGTCTGAACGTTAGTCCTACATCAAGCAGAGCTCTTCACAACCTATATTCTTCTTGCAACTTTTTTTAAGACATGTTTAGGGTAATAGACACACATTTTTTAGCCAAGAATCCCTAAATTACAGGGTGTAGGACAAAAATACCGAAGGGATATCATTGCAAGTCACTTTGTTCCCCAAAAGCAGAAACCGAGTCTGGGACGTCTTTAGTCATTTATTTTAGGGAAGACCTTAAACATTCCTCCAAATGAGTCTGTTTTATACCTAGAAATGTCTTTTAGGTTGAACTTTGGTCCATTTCTAAAAGTTATATCTCACTGGTCGATTTCCGTACGTTTTGATCTGCACATTAGTCCTACCTCAAGTTGCACTCTTTGTGACCTATATAGTTCATGCATATGTGTCAGAGACATCGTTCAGGTCATGGACGTGCGTTTCTGAGCCAAGATTCCTAAACTACGAGTCGTAAGATGAAAATATCAAAGAAAAAACGTTGGAGGTCACTTTGGACCCCAAAGTAGAAACTAAGTCTAGGACGTCTTTCTTCAATTAATTGTTTTGGAAAAACTTCAACATTCCTTCAAATGAACTCGTTTTATACCTTGAAATGCATTTTAGATCGATCTTTGATCCATTTTTTTAAGCTATACATTGGTATATTTTTGTTCGTTTTGGTCAACATGTTAGTCCCACATTAAGTAGCTTGCTTTACGACCTATATAGTTCATGCAAATGTGTCAGAGACATGTTTAGTGTCATGGACACGTGTTTTTCAGCCAAGTGAACTATGCTGTACATAATGAAAATACAAAAGGGAAATCGTTGCAGGTCATTTTGTCTCCAAAGTACAAACCGAGTTTGAGCCAAGAATCCCTAAACTATAGGACGTAGGAAGAAAATACCAAAGAAAAATCGATGTAGGTCAACTTGATCCAAAAGAAAAATCCAAATCTGGGACGTCTTTGGTCATTTATTTTTGGGAACAACTTAAACATTCCTCCAAATGAGCCCGTTTCATACCTAGAAATACCTACTAGGTCGAAGTTTGATGCATTTTTAAAAAGGTATAGCACTAGCCGATTTTCGTCCATTTTGGTCCACACGTTAGTCCTACCTCAAGTAGCACTCTTCGCAACCTATATAGTTCATGCAAATGTGTAAGAGACATGTTTAGGCTCATGGATGCTCGTTTCTGTGCCAAGAATCCCTTAACTACAAGGTGTAGGACAAAAATACCAAAGGAAAATGTTGGAAGCTTCTTTGGACCCCAAAGCAGAAACTAAGTCTGGGACGTCTTTAGTCAATTAATTTTTCTGAAAAACTTCAACATTCCATTAAATGAGACTACTTTATACCTAGAAATGCATTTTAGGCCAAACATTGGTCCATTTTTCTAAAGCTATACACTAGTCAATTGTCGTACATTTTGGTCCGCACGTTAGTCCTACCTAACTAGCTCTCTTCGCGGCCAATATAGTTTATGAAATTGTGCAGAGATATGTTTAGGGTCATGGATGAGCTTTACTGAGCCAAGAATCCCTGAACTACGAGATGTAGGACGAAAGTACCAAAGGGAAATCATTGTTGGTCATTTTGTTCCCCTAAGCAGAAACTAAGTCTTGGATATCTTTGGTCATTTACTTTTGGGAAAAACTTCAACATTCCTCCAAATGAGAACGTTTTATACCTAGAAATGCATTTTAGGCTGAACTTTGGTGAATTTTTTGAAAGCTATAGCAATGGTCGATTTTCATTCGTTTTGGTCTACACGTTAGTCCTACCTCAAGTAGCATTATTTTCAACCTATATAGTTCATGAAAATGTGTCATAGACATGTTTTGGGTCATGGACATGCGTTTCTAAGCCAAGAATCTCTTAACTACGAGGTGTAGGACGTAAATACCAAAGCAAAGTCGTTATAGGTTACTTTATTCCCCAAAGAAAAAATGAGTCTAGGACGTCTTTAGTCATTTATTTTTGGAAAAAAATTAAACATTCCATTAAATGAGATCATTTTATACCCAGAAATGTCATTTAAGTCAAACTTTAGTCAATTTTTCAAAAGCTATAACACTGGTCGATTTTCGTCCGTTTTGGTTTCCACATTAGTCCGACCTCAAGTTGCACTCATCGCGACCTATATAGTTCTTGCACATGTGTCAGAGACATGTTTAGTGTCATGGACGCGCATTTTTTAACCAAGAATCCCAAAACTACGGCGTGTAGAACAAAAATCCCAAAGAAAAATCGATGCATGTCACTTTGTTTCTCAAAGCAGAAACCAAGCTTGGGACGTTTTTTGGTCATTTATATTTGGAAAAAACTTAAAAATTCCTTCAAATGAGCTCCTTTTATACCTTGAAATGCCTTTTAGGTCAAACTTTGGTCAATTTTTCAAAAGATAGAGCAATGGTCGATAATCGTCCGTTTTGGTTTGCACGTTAGTCCTACCTCAAGTTGCACTCTTCGCGACCTATAGAGTTCATGCAAATATGTCAGAGACATGTTTAGGGTCAAGTACATGCTTTTCTGAGCCAAGAATCCCAGAACTACATGGTGTACGACGAAAATACCAAAGAAAAATTGTTGGTGGTCACTTTGGTTAGAAACCAAGTCTCGAACATCTTTGGTCATTTATTTTCTGAAAAACTTCAACATTCCACCAAATTAGCCCATTTTTACCTAGATATGAAATTTAGGCTAAACTTTAGTCCATTTTTCAAAAGCTATAGCACTAGTTGATTTTCGTATGTTTTGGTACGCACGTTATTCCTACCTCAGGATGCACTCTTCACAACCTATATTTTTCATGCAAATGGGTCAAAGAAATGTTTAGGGTCATGGACGTGCATTTTTTAACCAAAAATCCATGAACTATGGGGTGTAAAACGAAAATACCAAAGGAAACTCGTTGCAGGTCACTTTGTTTCCCAAAATAGAAACCAAGTCTAGGACATTTTTGGTCATTTATATTTGGAAACAACTTAAACATTCCTCCAAATGAGCTCGTTTTATAGCTAGAAATGCATTTTAGGCCGAACTTTGATCCATTTTTCAAAATCTAGAGCAATGGTCGATAATCTTCCATTTTTGTCTACACGTTAGTCCTACCTCAAGTTGCACTCTTCGCGACCTATATAGTTCATGCAAATATGCTAGGGACATGTTTGGGGTCTTCGACGTGCTTTTCTGAGCTAAGAATCCCTGAACTACGAGGTGGACGACGAAAATACAAAAGGAAAATCGTTGAACGTCACTTTGAACCATAAAGTAGAAACTGAGACTGAGACATATTTGGTCAATTATTTCAATGAAAAACTTAAACATTCCTCCAAATTAGTCTGTTTTAAACCTTGAAATGTATTTTAGATCAAACTTTGGTCCATTTTTCGAATGCTTTAGCACTGGTCGATTTTCGTCCGTTTTAGTCTACACGTTAGTCGTACCTCCAGTGCACTCTTCGCGACCTATATAGTTCACGCAAATAGGTCAGAGGCAGCTTTAGGGTCAGGGACGCGCGTTTTTGAGCCAAGAATCCCTAAACTACATGGTGTCGGATGAAAATACCAAAGGGAAATCATTGGTGGTCACTTTTGACCCCAAGCAAAAACCAACTCTGGGATGTCTTTGGTCAATTAATTTTGGAAACAACTTAACATTCCTCCAAATGAGCCCGTTTTACACCTAGAAATGCAATTTAGGCCGAACTTTAATCAATTTTTTAAAAGCTATAGCACTGATCGATTTTCGTTCGTTTTGACCAAAGGTTAGTCCTACCTCAACTAGCACTCTTCCCACCCTATATCGTTCATGCGACATGTTTAGGGTCATGGACGTCAATCTATTCCACAAAGCAAAAATCGAGTCTGGGACGTCTTTCGTCATTTATTTTGGGGTAAAACATAAACAGTCCACCAAATGAGCTCGTTTTACACCTAAAAATGCATTTTAGGTAGAACTATGGTCCATTGTTCAAAAGCTATAACACTGTCGATTTTCGTCTATTTGGTCCGCACGTTAGTCGTACCTCAAGTTGTACTCTTCGCGATCTATACTAATCATGAAAATGTGTCAAGGACATGATTAGGGTCATGGACGTGCTTTTCTGAGCCAAGAATCCATGAACTACAGGGTTTAGGGCGAAAATACCAAAGGGAAATTGTTGCATGTCACTTTGGACCCCAAAGGAGACACCGAGTTTCGGTCGTCTTTGATCAATTATTTTTGAAAAAACTACAGCATTCCTCGAAATGAGCCCGTTTGTTACCTAGAAATGCTTTTTCTGTCAAACTTTTGTCCATTTATCGAAAGCATTAGCACTCGTCGATTTCTATCCGTCCTGGTCCGCACCATAGTCCTACATCATGTTGCACTCTTCGCAACCTATATAGTTCATGCAAAAGTGTACGAGACATATTTATGGTCATGGACGCGTGTTTTTTAGTAGAGAATCGTCGAACTACAGGGTGCAAGACGGAAATATCAAAGGGAAATTGTTGTAGGTCACTTTGTTCACAAAAGCAGAAATCGAGTTTGGGACGTCTTTGGTCATTTATTTTTGGGAAAAACTTAAACATTCCTCTGAATGAGCCTGTTTTATACCTAGAAATGTATTTTAGGTCGAACTTTGGTCCATTTTTCAAAAGCTATTGCACTAGTCGATTTTCATCCATTTTAATCCGCACATTACTCCTACCTCAAGTTGCATAGTTCTCGACTTATATAGTACATGAAAATGTATTAGAGACACGTTTTAGGGTCATGTACGACTGTTTCTGAGCCAACAATCCATGATTTACATGGTGTAGGACAAAAAAATCAAAGGAAAATCGTTGGAGGTCACTTTGGACCCCAAGGAAAAAACTAAGTCTGGGACGTCTTTGGTCAATTATTTTTGGAAAAAACTTTGGCATTCATCCAAAGAAGCTTGTTTTAGACCTAGAAATGAATTAGGTCAAACATTGGTCCATTTTTCGAAAACAATAAAACTTGTCAATTTCCGTCCGTTTTGGCCCGCACATTACTCCTACCTCATGTAGCACTCTTCGCGAGCTATATAGTTCATGAAAATGTATCAGAGACATGTTTAGTGTCATCGATGCGCGTTTTTTAGCCAAGAATTCATTAACTAAGGGCTGTAGGATGAAAATATCAAAGAGAAATCGTTGCAGGTCACTTTGTTCTCCAAAGTAGAAACTAAGTCTGGAACGTCGTTGGTCATTTATTTTTTGAAAAAAGACTTAAACATTCCTTCAAATAAGCCTATTTTATACCAAGAAATCCATTTTAGGTTGAACTTTGGTCCATATTTCAAAAGTTATGGCACTGGTCAATTTTCGTCCATTTTGGTATGCACATTAGTCATACATCAAGTTGCACTCTTCGCAACCTATATAATTCATGCAAATGTGTCAGAGACATGTTCAAGGTCATGAAATCGCACTTTTGTGCCAAGAATCCATGAACTACGGAAGAGAAATATGAAAGATGACGTCAAAAAAGGAAAACAGTTTGACATTGAAGACAACTTTCAATCAAGATGACTCTTGAAGTGAAGATGAATTCAATGATGAAGAAGTTGCCTACTTGACTTAGAAGTTTAAGAAGCACCTCAGGAAGAGAAATTTCTTCAAGAAAAATAATGGTCAAGATGTTAAAGGAGAAAAGAGTAATAGAGACTCAATCATTTGCTATGAATGCAAAAAACTTGGACATGTCAAGTATGATTGTCCTCAACGAAAATCATCTTCAAAGAAGAACAAGAAAGCCATGAAAGCAACAAGGGATGAGAGCGACGAAAGTGACTGTGATAGTGATGAAGAAGAGATGAAGATGACGACAATGAGGTAAGTCTTAAAAATCTTATATTTGATGAGCTCATAGATGCTTATAGTGTGATTAAAGATGAATTTGAAAATTTTGGTTGCAAATATATGTCACTTAGAAAGAAGAATACTAGGTTAGCTAATGAGAATAATGACATACTAATTACGCTAGATAGCTTAAAAGAAGAAAACGAGACATTAAAGAAAGATCTTGTTTTATCCAATTTAAATTTGAATACTTTAAAAGAGGAGTATCAAATTTTAGTAAAGGAAAATAAAGATATATCATCCACTCTTTTAAAATTTATAAATGGACAAAAGAACTTAGATATCTTGATAGGTAAGCAACAAGGCATCTTTGATAAAAGTGGTTTAGGTTATAAACCAAATAAAAAACAAAGAAAATTTACAAACTACTTTGTCAAAGAAAACAATATGTCTTCAATCATTTGTCATGCTTGTGGAAAATATGGTCATAAAGCCTATG
>JBBPDJ010023818.1:0-21013 GCA_037974625.1 Cucumis cinereus | reverse complement strand
ATTGGATTTGGGTTAATTAGACAAAAATAATCAATTACTATTAATTGAAATAATAATTGTTTATTAATAACGGTCAACGGTTTACATTTATTATCTACGAGTTTTAGGACATAAAATCCAACAGAAATATGCTAATGTCAAGAGATAGATATATTAAGATCAAATTTTCATAAAGCCAATGATCCGAACCAAAACTTTTAAGAGACTTCCTTCATCAACATGCCTATATTTATATAACATATAAACACTTGCTCTAATGCAATAAAGAGCAATTGTTTTCTCTTTGTTAACACCCACACTAAGACAGATTAAAGAAAAAACAGGATGAATGGTTGACAGTAGGTAGGCATGTAGGAAGAGAAGAGCAAAAACTAGGCCCTCAAATTAATTAGATCTCACAACCCATTTTCCTATATTTTCCAAAACCTATTAAGTAATCTTTCCTTAAATATAAGATCTCACAAGCAAAGAAAAGCCACCATATGTCAACAATTAAAGCCTAAACCATGGCGAGCACAATAAAGTCACATCCAATCAAAATGCAAATTACAAGCATACCTTCAATTCTTTGTCATACCCAACTAAAGAAAATTCAAGTTTGGCATTCTCCTTCCCAACCTTCCCAACCTAACAAGGCAACAATGGTAGCCTAAGACTCTACCAGCCACGAGGTAACTTAGATGAGAAGACTAATTACATACTGTAACATACTTCCATTTGGAAGTAAACATGGAGAAAAATACTTACTTTCAAGGTTTTGAGTCCTACGCTTGATCTTCCTAAACCAAGAGAGAAGGCATTGCGTATAACAATATTATGCAACCGAAATTACATAGTTAGGTTCATAAGAATCATCAACAAGATATAGCTTCACAGTAAAAAATCACAGCAGAACATGTCAATCCTTTCAACCAAATCCTAAATTATGTTCAATTGTATGTGGAATAAAATCAACCATCATAAACTCAAACAATGACCATTTTCAAACCAAAAATATCAAAACTACACATATATGCAACTAAATTATGTAAACATTTAGAGACTATTCATGTTTGTGACAAGCACTGATACCACAAAGCTGTATTGATACACAATGCAATTCATACATAAAACTAATACAAGCAAATATCAACCAAATATATTCAATTGCAACACTGAACAATTAATGAATGTCTCATTCTCAGATTTTAAAGTTTACCCCTGTTTAATTTCCTTTTTTATTTATCAAATTCTCCCAATTCACGCTGTATACATTCTTGATTCTAGAACTTCATCGTTACTGATTGAACATTAGGTAATAAGAAATACAAAAATTTATTTAAACAACCTTTTTTTTTTGTTTCTACATAAACAAACAAAACCTGCCAGCAAGAAAAAATTAAACATCAAGAAATCAAAACCTGGAAATCTGAAAAAAGAATGAGTGGCGACGACACTAAGCTAACCCACTGTGTTTGTGTGAAGAAAATAAGATGTGAGTTGTGGAGACGAAGAAATTAAGAACTATGAGAAATTGAGTTGTGGAAACGAGACGTGAGACGGCCGAATGAAGAAAGTGAGGGTTTTCGAGCGTTTATGGGCGTTTTCAAGCGTGGTGGGTGGTCGAGCGTGGTGGATTTCTGAAGAAGTGAGAAGGATATCTTCCAGTTGAATGTTTAGGGTTCCCAAAATTAGAAGAAAGGGAGAACAAAGGGAAACAAAAATGGAGCTAAACGAAATTGGACCAGACGAAATTTGGAAGAAATGGAAGAACAAAAACACACGGATGGAAGAAATGGGTTTTGTGCGAAGCCTTCAGTGTTTTTGCGAAGTGAAGAGGGGCGAAATTTTTTTGAGAAGACACACGCGGATGGACACCTTTTTTTCAATTCACATACTTGATGGGTAAATTCCGTCAAGTAAAATTAAATTATACTTGATGGGTTAAAACCGTCAAGTATGTAAAAATAATTCAAAAATTTTCTTTATTTTTCCTCTTTTTATTTATTCTTGATGGTTTTTAACATTACTTGACGATTTTTATAAAACCGTCAAGTAATGTAAAATAAAAAGTGTCAAGTAAAAATCAATTTTGTAGAAGTGAGTGATAGAGAACGTGGAAAAAACTTCCATGTATCGGAGGGAGTACGTGGAAGTTATCCCTTTAATTTAATTAATATAAATAAGTAACAATTAATTAAATTAATATTTAATTAATATTTTATTTAAATGAATATCATATATTTAATTTAATCTATATTTGAATCATATTCAAATAAATATTTCTCTAATAACCTATCATTTTAATGTGTATCATATACGCATTAATTTTAATTTATAGTTTTAATATGAATCTAATTCACGTTAAATTAATATTTCAACTTATTCAAATATTTTATTTTCTCATAATTCAATTTTGAATCAAATTCAAAATTTCTTTATATTATAAGTTTAATTAGAATATAAAATTTATATTATAAGGTATTATCATACATTATATTATTTTTCTAAGTGAATTTGAACAATTCAAATTGTATTCAAGATATATTAACCTCATTAGCCTTTACGAGTTAGGAAATTGACCAAATGAACCTACAGATCTAAAGCTACAACAATATGAGATTAGTTGGCTAACCCCATTAATCGTAGCAATCAATATTCATTAACTGTGTGTACACTCCACTAAAGACTCACAGTTGAACTCTTCTCAATATAAATATATTTCTATGTACATAGATATAGATCAATAACAACAGTTAGTCCTTCACGAGTGTCAATAACACCAACTGGGTCAAATTATCGTTTTACCTCTAAATTACTTCTTAATCCTTAAATATCATTGCTTCTCTAATGAACAACTTGTTTAATATCCAACCAATAAACAGAAACCCCTCTTGTGCCATAGAGAGGGTAGAACCATTTGTTCAAGTCTCAGAGACACCATTTAACGAAACACTAATTTATTTACCCTAAAGTCGAGAAGGGCAAATTCCATCGTTGTGCAATTATGTTTTCAGCTCCCCACTCACGCGTTTCTCTAAAATGGTAGGCTTATTAAGTCATAAATCTAGCCACTCTCACCCATCAAAATCAAAGGACAATCTTTCACGATTAGGAGTTCATAATATACTCAGGATTAAGACTAAGTTGCTTAGGTCATCGTACAAAATATAAACCTAACTAGTCAACAGAGTTCATCTAATGGTTACTATTTTGTAGTCTAGTCTTAAACTCATTGTATAGGATACCCCACTCGCATGTCACGTACACGAACACGTTGGATCATTGTGTTTGTATCAAATATAAAGTGGGTTGTACCCATCTTTCATTTGGACTAAAACTCTAATCTAGTGTTAATTTAATGGGATGTACACAATAAATTAATCTACAAAACATCAGAAATGGTAAATGTACAAGTATATTGAAGGGATTAAAGCCCTTACGCAACGAAAAATTTTATAGAGATCAATTCTTAAATTAATTGAGAAATTTAAAATAACAATACATTGAAAAATATAGAAAGATAAACCTACTGTAAAAAAAAATTAATGGCTAGGCATGCTTTTGAAATTAAAAATAGAATTACAAAGAAGAAAAAATCTTACTCTCATTGTCGTTTCTAAATCTAAAATTCAGCAAATTTGAAAGTCACCACCACTTGAAACCCCTCATATTCTCTGAGTAATTTGAGGTTTTGGTTTGAGAGAACCAATTGGATTTGGAAAAATTACGAGGAAAATCTTAGAGATCTCAGTATTCTGTATATTTTCCAAAAGAACGAAGAATTGTCTCACTTTCCTTTTATACTTTTTTGTTGGCCCTTATCTAAAGAAGATAGAGAGAGGGTAGGAGATCGAGAGAATCATCCCACGATGTAAGTAACTCCCACGTAAGGGAGTTACTTTTATTATTTAATAATAAAAAATAATAATAATTAATTTAATAATTAATATTTAATTAGGTTAATAATTAATTAAATCAAATTTAATTAACAATTTCATTTAAATCATATTTAAATGAACATCTCTCACATAAGTTTAATTCATCTAATTAAATTAAAGAATTATTTAATTCTCCAATTAATTAATTACCAGGTTAAGCATCACATATTTAACTTAATTTACAATTTAAATCATATTCAAATGTATCTCTCGCATAACCTATAATTTATATGTGTATCATATAGAAATTAAACTTTAACCTACAGTTTTAATATGAATCTAATTCACATTAAATTAATATTTGAACTTATTCAAACATTTAATTCTCTCATAAATTAAAATTGAATCATATCCAAAATTAAAATTTATATAATAAAGTTTAATTAAAATATAACCTTTATATTATAATGTATCACCATATATTATATTAACTCCCTTAGTAAATTTGAACATTTAAAATTATCTAAGATATATTACCCTCATTATCCCTTACGAGCTAGGAAGAGGACGTAATCGACCTACAGATCAGACGCTATAACGATATAAGAATAACTTTCTTAAATTCTATGTGTACACTCCACTTAAGGCTCACAACTTAACTCTTCACACTGTAAATATTTTGTGTGTCTATTAGACTAATAACAATAAATTAGTCCTTCACGAATGTTTGTAACACCAGCTGGATCAAATTACATTCTTACCCCTAGGTTACTTCTTAGTCTTTAAATATCAGTACTTCTTTAATGAATCACCTGTTTATGGTCCAACCAATAAACAAAAACTTCTCTCATGCCATAGAGAGGTTAGAACCCTTTTTTCAAGTCCTAGAGACACCATTTAAGAGAACACTCATCTACTTACCCTAAAGTCGAAAAGTAGTGAATTTTATCTTGTGTGATTATGTTTTCAACTCTCCACTCAGTCTTGTCCCCAAAATGATAAACTTACGGAGTTGACAATCTGGCCACTCTCATCCATACAAATCAAAGGACAATCCCTTGTGAACATTAGTTCATAATATACTCTGGATTAAAACTAAGTTACCTAGGTCATCCTAATAAAATAGAAACCTAACTAGTTAACGGATTTACATCTAGTGGTTACTATATCATGGTCCAGTCTTATGCAAACTCATTGCATAGGATACCTCAACTCACATGTCACATACACGAACGCGTTGGATCATTACGTTTATATCAAATACAAAGTGGATCATATCCATAGTGTTATCAAAACAAGGTACCCAACCTTATACCTATACTATAAATCCTTTAAGCTGTATCTCAAACATTGATCCATGTATGTCTACATACAGTTCAAGACTCATCAAACAACTTATGATGTTAGTTTATTAGATTTAGGTTATTAAGAAAAAACTAATAAAATAATCAATAACACTTTATTAAAATTACAATAATAACACTTTATTAATAACGGTCAATGAGTTACATTTACTATCTACGAGTTTTAGGACATAAAACCCAACAAACTTCCACGTGGACTAAAACTCTAGTCTAGTGGTAGTCTATAAGATGTATATAATATAGTAATCCACAAACATCGAAAATGGTAAAATATACAAGTATATTACATAAAATGTATATATAAATACAATAAACTATGGTATCCTCATACTCATAACACACCTTACTTGTTCTAGATTACCTAATGTACATAATCGCAGACCTAAACTCTCTAGATGACTCTCAAACACTTTAATCATGAGAGTCTTTGTAAACAGATCAACAATGTTGTGCTCCAAAGCGATCTTGGTAACAATCACGTCTCCTCGTTTCACAATTCTCGTATCAGGTGATACTTCCTCTCTATGAATTTCCCTCGTTTCTGGCTGCGAGGTTCTTTAGAGTTGGCTACTGCTCCATTGTTGTCACAATATAGAGTGATGGACAAGTTCATGTTTGGAATAACTTCCAAATCATGCAGGAACTTCCTGAGCCAAATTGCTTCTTTTGTTGCTTTGCAAACAACAACGTCCCAACCTTCATAGTGAATTATGCAGTGCATCCTTTCCTAGAATCCTTATCAGTTTGGTAATCAGATTCAGTGTATCTAGTAAGGATCAAATACTTAGTCCCATACACCAGCATGTAGTCTCTTGTTCTCTTAAGATACTTGAGGATAATTGTAATTGCCGTATAGTGGTCTCACCCTGGATTGGATTGGTACCTACTGACTATTTCATTGCATATATAACACATGTTTGGACTAAGGCATAACATTGCATACATTAAGCTACCCATAGTTGAGACATAGAGAATATGTCTCATGTCCTCAACTTCTTGAGGTGTCTTAGGACATCACTCCTTAAACAAGTGAACTCTATACTTGAAAGGTAGTAAATCCTTCTCGAAGTTCTGCATCGAATATCGAACTAACATTTTGTCGATATAAGTTGCTTAAGGCAGAGCCAATATTATGTTCTCACGATCCCTTATGATTTGGATTCCAATAACATACTTCACTTCTCCCAAATCTTTCATTTTAAATTGGATTGCTAGCCAAGTTTTAACGCCAATTAGGTACCCTACGTCATTTTCAATGAGTAGGATATCGTCCACATAAAGTACTAAGAAAGTTACTTTACCTTTGTTAATTTTCTTGTATACCCAAGGCTCGCCAACGTTTTGGTTAAAGCCATAAATGGATCAATTCAACTTGCAAACTTTTTGCTCCTGACCTTCGGTTATAAATCCCTCGAGCTGAGACATAAAAATGCTCTCTTCAAGATTGTCATTCAAAAAGGCAGTCTTGACATCCATTTGCCATATTTCATAATCATAAAATGTGACTATGGACAAGAGAATCTTTATAGACTTTAGTATAGCAACATGGGAAAACATTTCCTCATAGTCATCCCTTCCCTATGGTTATAACTCTTTGCTACAAGCCTAGCTTTGAAGGTTTGTACCTTCTCAGTTGTATCTCTCTTTCTCTTATAAATCTATTTGCATCCTTTGAGTTTCACCCATTTAGGTAGATCTACAAACTCCCACACTGAATTGAAATACATAGACTCCATTTATACATATTTCATTGTCTATTTATACATAATTCATTGACGACCTGCATTTTAGTTAAACTCAAGTAACGAACAGGTTGTAATACAATTATTCCACTATGTCGAGACATTCTCAATGATTGAGAAAGATGAGACTGGTCTGAAGTCCTCTTTATCAACTTTTGATGAGGGACCGACTTCATCAACAACTCTTGTTAACTCTTCAGTAGCTTCATTTAATACTAGTTTGCTATGTGGTTTATGATCTCTTATGTGGTCTTCTTCTAAGAAAGTGACATTTGTCGATACAAGCACTCTATTTTCTTGTGGGTCGAAGAAGCAACAACCTCTTGTTTCCTTTGGGTAACCAACAAATTGGCATAACCTTGAATAAGGTTTCAACTTCTTAGGATTTGTCACTAACATGTGTGTTGGACAATTCCAAATTTTAAAGTGACTTAAACTAGGTTTTACGTCATCTTCATAAATCAAAAGATGTCTCGAAAACACTCTTCGAGAGAATATTGTTCAAGATATGAATTGCAACCTCTACTGCATACCCTAAAAATGAGCTAGAATTATGTCTAACATGGTTCTATTTCTTCTTTCTGATACACCATTTTCCTGAGATGTACCAGGTGGTGAGAGTTGGGATTGGATTTCATGTTCTATCATATAGTATTGGAATCTTAAATCCATGTACTCTCCACCTCGATGAGATCAAAGTGTTTTAATATTTTTACCTAATAAATTTTCAACTTCAATCTTATATTCCTTGAACTTTTTAAGAGCTTCAGAATTATGTTCCATTATATATAAATAACCATACCACGAATAATCATCTATAAAAGAGATGAAATATTTGTATCCTCCTCGAACTTTAACATTTATCTAACCATAGAGGTCTGAATGTTTAAGTTCTAAGGGCTCTTTGGCTCTATAACCTTATCTAGTAAAAGGTCTTTTAGTCATCTTGCTATCAAGACAAGACTCCCACGAAGGTAATGAATCATCTTGTAACTCATTGAAAAACAAAGTTTTATACGATTTCTCTTTTCTTAATTTACTAATTGGTTAAACACTTTTCACATTCTCACATCCCGTTCATATATAACTTATACCTATATTACATTTATGTTCACCTTTTCCATTATTTACGAGAATGTCTAAGTAGATTTCTTAATTGCAAAAATATTAGGATTTAATTATCTTTTTGTTCTCAATATCTACCATCAATTGCATGCATTTCAAAAAGAAAACTTGAATGGGTTCTCGATTCACGCACAATATTTAATTAAACCAAAATCTTATTTTTTTTCCAGTTATTTCAATTAAATTATCTTTCTCGAGAAAAAAAAAGATGTTTCAATTAAAGCACCTTCTCATTGTCTTCTCCAAACCCACGATAGGTTTCTCTCTCACACACACGACTGCAACACAAATCCTAATACGATGGAATTTAAATGGAATTTATGATATACATTGTGATATGAAGTGGTTATGTGATTTATATATTGTGGCATAACTGATAAAATTATTCAGTTAAACAAATTTTTAATACGATGTTTTACCGTATATTGTATTAACAAATCGTGTTATATTTCATAAATGAAAAGAAAAACTCGACTAATTAACATTCTATGACAAAAGTATTATAAATATTGTTAATAGATGCCCATTATGCATTATGCTTATCGTCCTTTGACAAGTGTCATATCATTTCTCCCCCATCTACATTGTCACATGTCATGAAGATACCTATCCTTAGTGGTCATGTAATCCACGCTTGCTTGTGAAATTGTCTATAAATAGTGGCATTTTGTGGGTTTTGTAAGTCACACGCAAATTTGTTGAATTTCAAATTTTTTTGAGAAAGGGGAAGTTGTTGAGTGCTTTTTAATAAATTACATTTTACAAGTTATTTATTTACTTTTTTATTATTATTATTATTATTATTATTATATTTCCTTCATATTCATACTTCGATTGTGCATCTCTTCAATTTTTCACAACAAAAAACATATTCTCTTTCTATATTCTCTTTCTAACCCATTAATTATCATATATTTTACCAATTTCTCTCTCCATCATTAAGAAATCTTGGAAAACATGGAATTTTTTTTTGTCTAACAAACAACAATTAATGTCGCGTCTTTTAACATGAAAATGATATTTTTGTCCTAATTTCCAATAAAATCCTTAAAATGAAAATATCCCGCACTTTAGACATTTATAAAAATAAGTTTATAGAGAGTCTATACCTTTAAACAACCCATAAAATAATTGCACAAATAACATAAAAATATACTCAAATTGTTGGGGCTTTTGCCCTAAACTCGAAGCCTGTAAATTGTAAATAAATTGTTGTATAAATAAAATGTTATTTATTTATTTGCATAAGCTAAATCTAAAAAATTAAGATGCAATGTTATTTAATTAAACTTGAATAATATGTGGTTGACATACAAGTGGATCATGTTCAAGCAATAAACTAAAAGGTTTATAGTATATAGATAAGGTTGAGTGTTTATCCGAGTAACATTATGAATATGACCTGCTTTGTAATTGTTACAAACGACTTGATTCAAATTGTTCATGTAGAGACATGTGAGTGCTAGTATCCTATACAGTGAGCTTGTATTAGACCGAACCACAAAAGATATAATATTTCTCTATAACATCATTAGTTGAAGAAATTAATATTTCAGGTGATGATTATGTAACTCAATTTGAATCATGAGTGAGTTACAAACTCCTACTCATGAGGTTTGTTTTTTGATTTGTATGGGTGAGAGTGATCCGAGTCACTAACTTAATATGTCTACCATTTTGGGAATGATAGAGAGTGAGGAGATGGGAACATAGCTTCACAAGATGGACTTGACTCATTCCCGCCTTTTGGGTGAGTAGATAAGTTGTCCCTTAAATGTTGATTTTGAGACTTAAACAATGAGGTCTCATCCTCTCATTGGTCTGAGAGAAACTTTATTTATAGTTGGACCATGCATAAATTGATTGTTCATCAAAGAATTAGTAGTACTTAAGGAGCAAGAGGTAATTATAGGGGTAAAATGATAACTTGGCCCAACTATACTTACGAACAACTTCTGAATGATTAACTTACGTAAAATGGTTAAATCAATGGACACATAAATATTTGACAGTTCATAAGAGTGAAACTATGGATCTTTAGTGTAGTGTCCATAGTTAATGAACGCTGATTAATTTAATTAAAGGGTTTAATTAATTAATTAATTAAATTAATCTTGTATCATTGCAGCTTATAACGGGAGATTCATTAGGTCCCTTTATTAACTCATAATGGGTAAAACAATGATATTTAGTGTTGAAAAAATTTGAAGTGTTCTAATCAGTTAAGAGATTTTATCTTAATTGAAAAAAATTTAATTATAATATATTTTAAAAAAATAAATACATTATGTTATCGTATTGTAATAACTCTTCATTCATAAATTTGAAAACCTCCGATGGAGAAAATTGACATATCTCGTCCTATTGGCTCCATTCTTGATGGTACGAACTATATCACCTGGGCTCACCAAATGAGGAGTTTTTTTATTGGTCGTAAGCTATGGCGCATTGTTACAGGGGATATTACTAAACCAGTCCAAAGCACCATTCCCATGGAGGATAGTAGTGATGATGATGGAGAACTTGTTTTTTAAGAGGATCCAACATATATTGAACGACTTGAGGACTGAGATAGAAAAAATCATCAAATCATCACATGGTTGGGTAACACTTCTATTCCAGCTATTCATACTCAATTTGATGCTTTTGACACTGCCAAAGAACTCTGGGATTTTCTATCTATGTGTTTTCAATCTATTGGCCTGACTCACTATTATCAATTACAATCACGACTTGTTAGTCACAACCAAGAAATAGGACAATCTGTGAATGAATATCTTGCTACTCTCCAGCCGATTTGGACTCAGTTAGATCAGGCTAAAATCAATCTTGATCATCTCTGCCTTATAAAAGTCCTGATGGGACTTCGTCTAAAATACGAATCAGTTTGTGTTGCTCTATTACACCGCAACCCTTTGCCATCTTTGGATGCTGCCATTCAAGAAATTCTGTTTGAAGAGAAAAGACTTGGCATTGTCTTCCCCATGACATTTGGCACTGCCCTTGCAACTACTCACTCTCGATCTGTAAATGAGTCTAGTTTCTACAAATACTGTAAACTTCATGGTCATAAGCTGCCTAACTGTCCTACCATTAAGTGCAGGTATTGTCACTAGCGAGGTCATATCTAGGAGAATTGTCCTACTCGTCCACCTCATCCTCCTCATTTCATAAATACAGTCAAGTCCTCTTCTAAATCGGGTTCGTCATCTGTTGTTGCTGCTACCACCCAATCTGATATCACCATCCCTTCAAATCTTCAGCTAAGTGATCTTCATGATTTATTGAAACAGGTGATATCCTCCAATCCTACTGCCCTTGCTGTCACCCCAAGTAATTCATATCTCCTTAACTCAACTTGTTGCAATCACACGACTTATGATATTTCCTTGTTATCTTCTCGTACTCCTGTTCAATCCCTTTCCCCAATTCACTCCGCTGATGGAAATCACATGTTTGTCTCTCACATTGGCACTGTCAATACACCCAGCATAAATCTCTTCCAAACTTATCATGTTCCAAATTTAACCTTCAACCTCGCCATTGTTGGTCAATTGTGTGACCTTGGTCTTACAATTATCTTTTCTTCTCATGGTTGTCAGGTTCAGGATTCCGCAGACGAAACAGGTGGTTGGTACGGGATGGAAGGTGGGAAGATTATTTGAGCTCATATCTCTCCAACATTCTCTATTTCCATCTATCTCTGCTTCAGTCACTGACCATTCTTTATATTAGTGGCACCTTCATCTTGGTCACACATCTTCTGATAAACTTCGTAATCTCCACTGGTATTCTAGACAATGTTTCTAAATTTAGTCCTTTCGATTATGTGAATTGTAAACTTGCAAAACAACCTGCTTTGTCATTTACTATTTCTGCATCATTATGTGATACTCATTTTGGTGTGGTTCATTCTGACATTTGGGGACCTTCTCCCTCTACTACTATCAATGATTGTCGATATTTTGTTCTATTTATTGATGACTATTCTTGTTTTACTTGGATTTACTTTCTTAAACATTGTTCTTCGTTACCTCAAACTTACATTGATTTTGCAAATATGATTCACACTCAATTTTCTCGCACCATTAAAACTCTTCGCACAGATAATACAATGGAATATAAAGACTCTCGCCTTCTTTTCTTTCTTGCCCAACAGGGCACTCTGGTCCAACGTTCATGCTCCCATACCTCTCAGCAAAATGGTCGAGCAGAACGAAAACACAGTCATATTTTGGACTCTGTTCGTGCTCAAATTCTCTCTGCTTCCTGTCTCGAGAAATTTTGGGGTGAGGCTGCCCTCACCTTCGTTTATGTCATCAACCGTCTTCCATCTCCAGTCATTCACAACATCTCCGCCTTTAAAAGACTCTATGGTATTGTCCCCTCTTACTCCAATCTTAAAGTCTTTGGTTGTGCATGTTTTGTGTTATTATATCCTCATGAACATACCAAACTTGAACCTCGTGCTCGTCTATGTTTTTTTTCTGGGATATGGCACTGAACAGAAAATTATTCGTTGTTGGAACCCAATCTCTCAACGATTACGTATATCTCGCCATGTCACTTTTTGGTAACATTGTATGTTTTCTACTTTTTCTTCGTTTCATGCCTCTCTCTCTAGTTCTCCTTCATTTTTCACTGATCCTTTTACTGATCTATTCCCCCCAAATGACTCTCCCTATGACCCTGAACGTCATCCTTTATCTGTCACTGAGCTCACGCAATCCATTCCTCTCTTTGTGCCTCCGGATCTACAATTGTTTCGTGTGATGAACCTGAATCTGCACCTGTTCACCGTTCCACTCGGGTAAGCCAAATTTCTTCTCATTTCAAGGATTACCATTGTTTTTCCACTATTATGTCTTTGGTTGAGCCTTCTTCTTATAAGGAGGCCAATACTGACCCTCTATGGCAGCAAACAATGAATGAGGAACTCCAAGCCTTAGTAAAGACTCACACTTGGGAGTATATCGACTTACCTCATGGAAAGAAACCCATTGGTTGCAGTAGATCTATAAGATTAAAATGCACTCTTGTGGGTCAATTGAACATTACAAAGCCCGACTGGTGGCCAAAGGCTATTCCCAGGAATATGACATTGATTTTGAAGAGACATTTGCTCCCGTTACCCGAATGACATCTGTCCGCAGTCTCTTAACCATCACAGTTTCCAAACAATGGCCCCTTCTTCAAATGGATGTTAAAAATGTCTTTCTCAATGGCACTCTATCTGAAGAAGTCTATATGAAACCACCCCCTGGTACTAATCTGCCACCTCATAAAGTGTGTCTTCTTCGTCGTGCACTATATGGCCTAAAACAAGCTCTACGAGCTTGGTTTGCAACGTTCAGTTCCACCATCACCCAACTTGGGTTTACTTCTAGTGCTCACGATTCCGCACTATTTACTCGACAGACCTCTCATGGTATTGTTCTCCTCTTATCTGTTGATGACATGATTATTACAGGTGATGATCCCCAAGCCATATATGAATTGCAATGTTACCTGGCACAACATTTTGAGATGAAAGATTTAGGACCACTCAGTTGTTTTCTTAGTCTTGAAGTTTCATCCTCATCTGATGGATACTACTTATCTCAAGCAAAATATGCATCTGATCTCCTAGCCCAATCTGGTATTACTGATTCTGTCACATCCTGAACACCATTTGATCCAAGTGTGTGACTAACTCCTTTTGATGGCACTACTCTCGAGGATCCCACATTGTATCGGCAACTTGTTGGCAATCTAATTTATGACTGTGACCCGCCCAGATATTGCTTATGCAGTTCACATTGTTAGTCAATTCATGGCTGCACCTCGTACTATATACTTCACAGTTGTTCTTCGTATATTACAATATATTAAAGGCACTTTGAGACATGGATTACAATTCTCTTTACAATCATCTTTGATTCTCTCTAGATACTCTGATGCTGATTGGGCAGGTGATCCTACCGATCGGAGATCTACCACTGGTTATTGTTTCTATTTAGGGGATTCTCTCATCTCCTAGCGAAGCAAGAAGCAAACTGTTGTTTCACGCTCCAGCACAGAATCTAAATATCGCGCACTGGCTGATGCAACTTCGGAATTACTATCGCTTCGTTGGCTCCTTACTAATATGGGGGCCCCACAACAATCAGCCACTATTCTTCATTGTGATAATCGCAGTGCATTCAGATTGCCCACAACGATGTCTTTCATGAACGAACAAAGCATATTGAAAATGGTTGTCACTTGGTTTGTCATCATCTTTAGAGCAACACATTCCATCTCTACCACAGATCAACCAACTGACATCTTCACCAAAGCTCTCCCTTTTCCTCGCTTCAATCAGTTATTTCGCAAACTCAAATTGGTTTCCACTCTACCACCTTGAGTTTGGGGGAGGATGTTATTGTATTGTAATAATATATTAAGAGATTTTATATTATTCTGGTAGAGATTTTATTTTATATTATTTGGTGAATCTTGTAATTATTAGGATATATTTTTATTTACTTGATATCCTTAGTTGTATATAAATACCAATGTATTAGCCTATATTTTCATTAAGAAATATACAAGAATTTCATATATTTTATTAAAGGTAATACATTATAATACAAAGTTATCTTTTAATTAGATTTGCATTTAAACTATATAATATGATAGTATTAATATTTAAATGAGATTCAAATATTAAATTAATATAAAGTGATTTTTTATTAAATTAATAGGGTAAAATAATATTTTGTAGTGTGTGAAGAAGAGATAGAGATGTGTTCGAAGAATACACAAGGTACGCATTTACTCACATTTTCTTTTTCCTCTTTAAAAAAAATCAATTCCCATCTCTTTTCCAAATACATAAAAGATGTTTTTGGTGGTTTCTTGCTCCTGCTGTGTGTTTTTACTGAAGTTCAAGAGAAGATTTTGACGACTTGTACTAAAAATTGGGGCAAAACATACGTTTGTGCATGGAATTCGATCCCATACACAACCCATGTATCTTTCTGCATTTTTTTATTTTCTCAAATTGAAAACTAGCGTCAAATTTCTAAAATATTTTAAAAAATAAATAACAAAAAAACACTATAGATAAAAACTTGATCTCAATTTTTAAAGATAAACACCAAAACATGGACATAGCTCCAAAATATTTAACTTATTTGATTGATAAAGCAGATGTATCAGAAATAAAGATGAAACTAAAACAAACTATTTGGTACCTATACTCATATTTTTCTTTTCTTGCTCTACTTTTACTTTTAATTTATATTTTTGTTTGTTCATAGAGAGAAAATGGTATACATACAGACATCATCATGACATAGTGGAAGTTCATAATTATATTTTAAAAAAAACAAAGATTATGAATCTAAGTTTACATATTATTAATCACAGATAATGTTCTTTTTTTCAAAGTTTGGATGCCCAAATACTATTTGATGGAGTTGTGTGGTTGCACAATTGATGAGGCAAAAGTATCGTTTTGGTAAGTCTGGGTATCTTATCACATTGTTTCATAGCTTCATTTTCTTCGTTAAGATATGGATGTTGAAGTAACATATCAGCAGTCCATCGTTGTTTGTAATCTCGAGTAAAACATTTATTAATAAAGTCTTTTCCTTGATCAAATAATTCTTCTGGTATTGTCGGTATATCCATGTCATCCAAAAGTCTTGTCATCAAATGATCTCGAGTTTTGCAATCATCCCACACAAGCTTCCCCGATACCATTTCAACAAAAATACAACCCAATGACCAAATATCAAGTGCACTATTGACCTCACTAAAAATGATTGACTCAGGTGACATATATGTAGGTGTTCCTCTAAACGTCGCTACACCACAATCGTCTCTCTCTTCATCATCCATTTGTCCGCATCTCTTGGAAAGTCCAAATTCGGTGATTTTCAACTTGATTTTGCCATCACTCCTAGGAAATACGAGAATGTTAGCCGGCTTGAGATCAACATGGACAAAGCCTTCACGATGAATGCAAGAGAGTCCTCTAAGTATCATTTTGAGATACTCTTTCACCTCATTTTCAGGCAACTTTTTTTGTTGTTTAATTAAGTCGTCTAAAGTCCCTCCAGAAGCGTACTCTAACTTCAAATTGAACAAAGTAGTAGCAGGAGAATCTTGTTTTGTGGTTATCTCACTCCCTAAACACTGGACTATTTCTGGACATCCGATGAAGCGTTTTAAAATTTTTTGTTCCCACATCAACAAAGAAGGTTGTTGAAGAGGAGTTACTTTGATGGCAAAATAATAGGGAAGAGGTCCAATTATTTGTTTGGCTAAGAATACGGTGGCATAAGAACCTTGACCTAAAACCTTGACGACAACCCATTTCACCATTGGAAGGTAGTGAGAGTTTTGGAAAATATCAATAAATTTTGAGAAAATATGGTTGCCTGATTTACTACATTGTCCTCTTATCTTTATAAGGAGAGGAGACAAGTCCTATTCATAAAATGAAATTTAAACACTTAAAAACGTTTATTTTATTTTACTTTTTAACAAAAACATTTATAATTGATTTTATTTTCCCTTTCCTTTTCCTTTTCCATTTACCTCAATTTTAAACTTTAATAGGTTTGGGTAAATATCCAAAAACCCACTTCAAAAAAATAACTCCAATCAATCCACTAAAATTAAATTAACTAAAAAACTATTTAACCACAATTAAAACAAAAAAAAATTATTTTAATTTTTGTTATATTATTATTTACAAATATTTTAGTTTTTTTTTCTATATTTAAATACAACGTTAAATTATTTTTAATAAACATTAAATATGAAAAATATTAAAATTAATCGTATCACAAAAACACAATCACTACATCAAACTTAATTGCGCCGTCTAGTAAAAGATTTTTTTCTTTTAAAAAAACTATTTTCATCTTTAAATTTCAAATTTTGTTCAATTTTAGTTTATATATTTTCAATTGTCCATTTTAATTATTGTTGTTTCAATAAACCTTAAAGCTAGTCTCCAGTGCTAAGTGCTAATTTGTTGTGGATTTCTTAGAAACTTTTTGTTATCTATTAACATTTTAACTATAAATTTTGAAAAATATTCATATCTTATATCTTTTTGCATCAAAATTATTATCATTATTTAACAAATTTTGATCAAAATTATCTTTGAGGCACCAAGTTTAGGGTTTATTGAAAGTATATAAGTACTAAAATTGAACAATTAAAAGTACATTAACTAAAATTAAACAAACTTCAAAATTCATGATAAAATGATAATCAATAGTTTAACAAAAAAAGAAAAAAAAAACGAAATTACCAATAAACGTAGTTTTGTTGATTGATTATTAACGAGTTAAACCTAGAGATCTACAACCCGTGTTGTCTTTTTTTAAAAAAAAGAAAAAATTAATTGAGTTATATATTACAAATTACACTTTCATTAGAAAAAAATTAATAATTATAACAAAATGCATAGGACACACGAAAATTTATTTTCTATTAATCCTTAAATGTCTTTAGCAACTTCTGTAATTAATCTAACAACTTCATTAAAGATACTATGATTAATTTATCCAATTAAGTATTGAATGCGCCATTTTGGACCAATGGCAAATTACAACGTCATTTCTTAAATTAATGACAAAGTTATAAATGATGGAATTTGAGATTAATTAAAAGTTGACATGTGTCCCAAATTAAAATTGAGACTTAAATTGACAAATTCCAATGATGCTAGGCAGGGATAGGGTCAACCAAACAAAACTAATAGATTTTACATAGAAAGGATTCAAACCGATGTCCAATAAAGAATAAAGTGGATTGCTTTTATTTGGATCAATTAATTATCGGTTCGGTTCTCGGTTTTTGACATTCTCTTTTTTTTTTTTCTTCCAAATTTTGATTTTTTATTTTTACTTTTGTTTTGAATTGGTTTTTTTGCTAACGTTTAACTGGTCTATTTTTTTTAATAAATTAAAACTTGACGCTTTTATTTTTTTTCTTAGGACTTCTCTTAAATAAAAAAAACATACACACCCCATAATAATGAGTTTTTTTTTTTTCTTCCTAAACAAAATATATGCTATGCACCCTAATAGTTAAAATACAGGAAAACCCTAAAGGGATAGTTTATTTTTAAGGGTACATGCATACCATGGATGATGGATTTGGTTTGGAGTTGATTGGTTTTTCTAATAAAAGACTGATCCAAACCAACACTTTTTTGTTTTCTCAACATAAAAACTAAGATGTCCTCTTTTATAATAAAAAAAATCAAACCAAACCAATGAATTGGTTTGATTTTCTGGTTTTTTCTTGTTTTTTTTTGTTATACTCCTAATGCCACATGTTTTTCGTTGGGTCTTATGCCTTAAACTTCTAGTTGGTAGATAAACAAATTTCTGATGATAATAAATAAATTTTTATCTTATTTTATCTTAATATTACATAACTCAATCCAATTAACAAATTTCAAGGTTATTTACCTAAGATTTGACTGCTATGTATTAATGTAGTTAGCGTAAAGTGAATTACATTCAAGTAATAACTTGAAGGGTCTATTGTAGATGAATAAGGTTGGGTGTCTTATCTTGGTAACATTCTGAACAATTTTGTAAATGTTACAAATGATGTAATCCAAATAGTTCGTAATATCTCGAAATTTGAGATGATTATCTCACATGAATTAAGTAAAAGTTGGTTTATTTATAATTGTCTGATACCACATGTAACGCTCCGAGTTTAGGAGGGGGACATGAATGAACCAATATCACATCCGAATGAAAGAGATTCTAAGGACATGAAAGTAAGGTTAAAAAAAAAGGCTTAAAAGAATTGAAAGTTACTACCTTTACCAACAAGATGCACCCTTCCTCCTTCCTTTTCGGTAGCTCAATCATGGAAACTCCAAAGTTAAACGTGCTTAGCTTAGAACAATTCTATGTTGGGTGACCTCCTGGAAATTTTTCTAGGATGCATGTGAGTGAGGACAAAGCATGCTGAAAGGAACCGTGTTGGTTTTTGGGGACAACTTTCGCTCTAATGAGTTTTTAACGTAGTAAGGATGACATGGATGACGTTGCCTGCTGGGGCCGTTAGTTGTCAAATCTAGATTTCAAAGAGATAAACCATCTCTCTAGAGTTAGAAATCCAATTCCAAGTCTCATAAGTGTGAAATGCATGAAAGGAACTATTAACATTCAATAGAGCCATAATACTAAACTACTGCATAATAGAACCCTTTTCTAATCAAAGGTCAAACCAAGGCAAACAATGACAACCATCTTCAATAAATATCAAACCAAGAGCTAAAAACATGAAGAATAACTTGCCAAAGATGGAGTAAGAGACTAACTACCTGAATAGTCAACGCACAAGCTATAGGCCTCCACCCAAGGAACTTACAACTACAAGAATGTAAATGAATTAGAATAAGCCATATCAACTTCATGACAACAACAAATATTCCAATAAGGAATATGACAAATACCAAGACAACCCTCACAACAAGGAAGGACGGACATTCAACCAAGCAATATTTGTCCAACCAACACTATCTAGCTTTCCTTTCTAGAGATAGAAGCAAAGAGTATGATCTAGGTCTTGAATAACTTTTGTTGGCAGAACAAACACACTGACCTAATAAAACTTGAGAAACTTTGAAGAACAAAACAGATAAGCCGAAACGACCAACATAAGACAAAACCCGAGAAAATCGACTCCTTATAAGAATAATAACTCTTTCCCAAAGAAGCAAACAATCTGCAAATCAAAAGTCTATTCGAGATAAGAAGTAAGCCAAGATACAACCCATTAGGGGTGGACATTGAAACCGAACCGAACCACTTTCAAAATCGAAAAATTCGGTTCGATGCGGTTTGAAATTTACGAAATCGTTTTTAATCGGTTCGGTTGCGATTTTTATTTTAAAAAATCGCTTTCAACCGAATCGTTTTAGTTAAAAATTATATTTTTATTATATTATATATATATATATATAATATTTATTTATTTATGTTTAGTCTTTACTCTTTAGGGTTTTAAACGCCTTGAAACGCCGCACTCTGAGTCTCTCCGCAGTGGCACAACCCACACTTCAAACGGTCACAATCCTCCCTCTCTCGCTCAGTGCCACCTTCCGTCTCTTCCCTCTCTGCTCAGAGCCTTGCCACCGACAACCCTGCGCTTCAAGAAACCAACCGCCGACAGCCCTGCGCTTGGTAGGACCACTTCTTTGTTTGTTTTTCTTTTATGGTTTATCCAGCTGATTTAGTTGGTTAGGTGAAGAAGAGATTCTAATTATACTTTTGCGTAACCACTTTTGAAGTAAGATATCCAATAAAGTAAGTAAGATATACTCTCAGTCTCACCCTGATTGAGAAAAAATAAATGGTTAATCCAAAATAAAATTCTAAGAATCCAAAGAATGAAAATATAATCATAACTTTATTAATGAACACATTCAGATTTCATCAGATTAGCGAATTCAATTCCAATTTACTCATACAAATTCATGGAAATCTGTATTCCCAGATTAGATAATTAGTCATATTCGCCATTTATAAATTTTATACACTTCCAAGGAAATTCAACGAGTCGCGGCTAATTTAAACCTTTTTTTTTTCTTTTGCTTTTCACGAATGGTGATTTATACCAATATCACAAAATGGAAAATCGGAAGATAAATATTCAAAAGATTTATTTTGCTTTATGGCTTGGAAAAAAAAGTTTAGGTTTTGTTATGGCTTGAAACTATTTATTGAAATTGTGCTTCCATTTTATTGTTTTATAGGTACAATTACAACACAGTGAGTAATGAATCCAATGATGAAGTTGTTGAGATGTCTTCTTTTCCACAACAACCAGCTCATAGTGATGAGGCGGTTTCCACCTCTACGAAGGGAAGAAAGAGGAGAAATTCATCTATGGTATGGGATCACTTTACTAA
>JBBPDJ010023650.1:0-21120 GCA_037974625.1 Cucumis cinereus | reverse complement strand
TGGGTTGTATAAAACAGTATGGGCTACACTATGTAGAAGATATTTGTTTAGTTTCCGCTGTTTTGTGTTAAGTTTGAATTTGTTTTTCCGCACTTTAAAAGTTATTGGTGTTGTTTAAGTCAGAGTTAAGTTAAGATAGTCAATGAGGATCGTCAAGGTAAAGACGAGATTCACTGGCTTCACACCATCCCCTAGGCTAGGAGTAGAGAGTCTGAGAGAGGGTGTGACATATACTGACTACACAAGCTTTACAAATGAGTATATATTGTAGAATCTTTGTTAATGAATCCATTATTATGAATACAAGAAAACAATTTTCAAAAATTGGAAAGCAAACTAATCCTAATCTTAATTAATCAAACAAACTAAATTTTAATCCTAATTAAAAAGAACTAAACGAGCTAATTAATCCTTTTCATCATCTATACACTAATGCTCAATCAATGGTCGATATCCCCATTAACATAACTGACACAAAAAGAAAATAGGAAATGGTTTTTGTGCAACAAAAGGGTAAGACTCATTTAACTAAACGAGAATATAATCAAATAAATTTTAGATTGATCCCTTGGAAAGAAAGCGAATAATAAAATTGCATGTCACGAGAAGAGTGCATGTTGTGTGAAGCACGCATTTATTGATTCAAGCATACTCCAATCTCATCATAGACGTTCACTTTCTTAAAAAAAAAACTCAAAATAGATAATATGACAAAAATGATAATTCATATTTCACAAACATATTGCAACATGGCAATTCCTGAAAAACAAAATGTCTGAGTGGAATCATTTAGCAATCATGAACCAACAAAAGTAAAAGAAACAAAACTATCATGGATTCAGCACGATAGAAACACAACAAGAATTTTGATCTGTCAACACAAAAGAAAAAATATCCACAAATTTTAAGAAAAAACGTAAATGAAGCATCTACCAACATTTTTTTTGGGCGGACATGCATCGTGGCCAAAGTATTTTTGTCCACGCAAGATATCATACATGAGAAAAAAGAATAATATGCTGATACAATAACATTCGTGAGCGTGAATGATATTAATTTAAAATCATTGAGCAAATAGTATGATATCAATTTAAAATAGTTCATCACTGGAATATAATAATAGTAATTCATCTTAGGAGTCTTATAAAAGGCGGAACGCATTAGGAGTTTTTTGTGTGAATATGTTCTTTAAAGTATTAATCTATTAAGAGTATTTAGAAAACCATGTCTCTTGTAGGAAAATTTGTGAGTGAATTTGAAATAAATGCAAATGCTGAGAAATACTACAAAATCTTCAAAGATCAAGTTTCTCATCTTCCCAATATTTCCCCAAACTTAATCCAAAAAGTTGAAGTTCATGAAGGGGATTGGGACACTCATGGTCATGGCTCTATCAAGATTTGGAACTACACCATCGGTAAGTATAATTATGATCATAATTGCGACCATAGCCACAACCATAACCACACTTGTGTTTTTTCTTTTTCTCATTTACTTTCGTGAATGTCAGATCAATTTTTAGTAATTCATCTCATTTTAATTTGTTTTCATGTGATTTTTGTTAAGATGGTAAGGCTGAGGTTTTCAAAGAACAAGTGGAGTTTGATGACGACAAGTTGGCAGTAACATTAATTGGGTTGGATGGAGATATATTTGAGCATTACAAAGTTTTCAACCTGACATTTCAAGCTGTGCCAAAGGGATCTGAGCACAGCTTAGCAGTTTTAACACTGGAGTATGAGAAACTTGACGATGACTCTACTTATCCTTACAAAAATCTTGATTTTATAATTAACCTCACCAAGGACATCGAATCTCACCTTAAATAAAATATAATATTTTATGTCTCTTATGAGCTTCATCATTCTCTCCCATTTGGATATGATTGATTATGTTCGAATCAAAAGGGTTGTGGTTTGCTTTTGGATGTCTGTTTCAGGATTGATTTGAATACCCCTTTATTACTATGGTTCTTTTAAGTTTATGGATTATGTAAAAATATAATAAGGGTCATTCTCAATGTAAAATGGATGAAGCTCACTGTTATGCTTGCTTAATATATATAATGTATGGTATATTTGGATACTTTAGTTTCTTACTATTTTTTTGACACTAGCTGAAATTTTATATAATTTTCTTTTCCCACGAATTATTTCTTCTCTACTCGATCCTAGAAAGTAATAAGGATATCTATGTGATAGTAAGATTATTTATGTGACATCAAAATTGCTTGATTATGTGATAAGATGAATTAATTTATTAGGTAACGAGTTTAAGTTATTTTAATTAATAATTTTAGTGAGAAACTTATTAGGTAACGAGTTTAAGTTATTTTAATTAATAATTTTAGTGAGAAACTTATTAGGTAACTGAGTTTAAGTTATTTTAATTAATAATTTTAGTGAGAAATTATTAATAAAAATTAGATGTGTAAGGGATACTCCTACTAGATTCACGACGGTAGATAACATAAGGTCATTGGATTGGTGGCTTGATGGAAGGGTTTGGTGATAATTTGACTTGTGGTTTCTATGTGTGCCTTGTGTTACGAGTTGGATGAATATGGCTTATGTTTGTTGGATATGTTTTATATTGTCTGTTATATTTTATGGTTCTTATGGAAAATTGTACAATATGACATGTATGAAACTGCTAAGCATGTTTGTGACTTATATGACTTTCGATTGTGGTAACTTTTATCTCTACAATTAGTCGTATTGTACTTCGTCTGTGGGATAGGTTCACCGCTGTGTGGCATGTGTCCTGACGATACATTAGGATGTTTTTCATGTGTTCCCACAAACTCAATAGGATGACCCTTGGGTTTGGGCTGATATGAGCGTTCCTACCGAATCAGTATACTGTGTGGCATTAGGTATTGGCCTAATAGGAAGTTAACGGTCACGTAGTGGGCTCGATGATATGTCTTAGGATAAACCAACTGTTTATGTAATACCCGACCTTTGTATTTCAAGTTGTTTGATATTAATAAAATAATAGAAGTGTATTTTGGTAATTTTTGAAAATGTAATTATAGTAATTTTGTTGAAGAATTTGCAATAGGGTAATTTGGTAAATTTGTTTAAAAAAAGAGAAAAGAAAAAGAAAAGAAAAAGAAAAGAAAAAGAAAATACTTTTGAAATTATAATTATAATTATTCATTATTATTATTATTATTATTATTATTATTATTATTATTATTATTATTATTATTATTATTATTATTGTTATTATTATTATTATTATTATTATTTATTAAAGTGGGTTGTATTATCACTTGTTTAAAAAAATGGGAAATTTTGGATATTGAACCCGAGAGGAATTTAAGAAGAAGGGATTTGGAGTTTTCTTAATTTTTTCCCTCAATTCTCTAATTGGATGAAGCAAACGGCGGAGAATTCTTTAATTTTCATTGTAGTCGGCCGAATTGAAGGGAAGAAGAAGAGAAGTGAAGAAGAAGGCCGAGAGAGAGAGAGACTGAAAAATCTGGGCAATTTTACATGAACACCTTGAGAAGAAAAATGAAATTGAGCTCAATTCTTAACCAAATTGAATGAAACTCGTGTCTAAATTGTGTGGAAAAGAGAGAGGAAGCTGATGGACAACTCAATTTAGAGAAAATTGGCCAAAAAAACAAAGAAAAATTAAGATTTTCATCGTTGGTGCTGAAAATTCATAGTTTTGAGCAATTGAAGTTTTTGAAGAAATTGAATGGGTTAGAGTTGAAATTAGAGCTTCAAATTTGGTGGTAAGCTCAATAAGAAGTTGTTCTTTGATTTCGTAACAGTTAATTTGATTAATTTTAGCTATAATAACGAATTTATTGTTTGAAAATTTAAGAAAATCTCGCTGGAAAACAGAGCAATGAAATTTTAAGCTTCATTTTCCATGAATTGAGAGCGAATTAGATAGTCAAAACTTGAGGTAATGTAGTTCATGTTATGGGTAATTAATTGGTAATAGTTAGAACCTCCAATTTTTGCTAGAAAAAGAGAATTTTATCGTCGGACTGTCGTCAGAGTTGTGGCCGGAAAACTGGGCAAAAATTGGAGAAAATGGAAAGGTTGAAGATGATGTGGAAGTTTTGACCGTCATCTATTGTCTGTAATTAAAAGCAACCCTTAGGAAACAACTTGGTCTGTCATGCTTTGCCTGTCATAAAAAGTAAGGAGAAATTTGTCTCCTTTTTGCCCTATTGAGTTTGATATTATATATACACACGGTGAAGAAGGAAAATTTTATGTAAAAATATGTTTAGGGAAAACAATGTGTAAATAAAAAAAATTAAAATTAAAGGAAATTTGGATTTTATCGAGAGCCGAACTGATTAATTTAATGCATTGGTTTTGGATAAATTTTCAGGAGAATTAGCTATCGGGAAAATTTACGAACTGATCAGGACAGCCCGACAAGTTTGTAAGTGATTTATTAGTTTATAATATTATATTATTATTTTATTATTAAAATAATATTGGAAATGCACGTTTTACGAGAAATTATATTAAATCTAGAAAAATCATATTCATGCATTAAGTGGCGTTTTCAGGTATTTGAATATTATATTGTTATTTTTGTACGTTTTACGAGGCAAGTGCCAAATTGAGATTTAAGCATGTTTATGAAACCTTTGGCCCTAATTATGTTTATTAAGTATATTTTATTGATTTCTATGCATTATTATTCATGTTTGACTACAATGAGGGCCGAGACGGTTTACAGGTTTTATGAGATTTCAGTAAAATTTGAGATATCATGATTTACCATGTTTTAAAGAGATTCTCAACATGTTTTCAATATTATGATATTCATGATGAGTTTGATGAACTATTTGAGATGATTTACATGATATTTACACGTTTTACAAGATATTTTTATATAGAGCCTGAGGCTACTGTACTAAGTGTGCACACTAGGGTATACGCTGTCATGAGTGCTGGGTTCGCCCCACCATGGCAAAGATGTTGTGGGTGGTGGTTTCGCTATTTCGTAGTTATACATTGTCATGGTGTTGAGATTACTCCACCATGACAAAGACGTTGCAATTGTTGACCCCACTGCAACATAGATTCGATGTCGTTAGTGTTGGGTTTGTTCCAATACGACAAAGACGTTATAGATGCTCGTCCCACCATGGCAAAGACGTTACAGACGTATCTCTACGTAGGATACCGTCGTGTGTATTGAGCTAGCTCTACCACGGCGAAGACGTTGTTGGCCTGATCCCACAACTGCATAGTTATAACTATCGTTAATGTTGAGATTACTCCCCTACGACAAAGACGTTGTTAGTATCGGATTTTTCCTACTACTGTGTAGTTTAGATGCTACACATCGCTTTATCATGTTTTCAGAAACAGTGTTTCCTGAAAGAATTTTCATGATTTAATGAAAGTTTATAGACATATTAGTTTACTGAGTTTATGATGAGATTTTTCAGCATGATATTTACGTATTTACAAAGTTTATGATACTTATGATTTCAAAGCTACAATATCTATGTATTTTTAAGTATGTTGTTTATTAAACATCACTTACTGGGCATTAGCTTATTCTTTCAAAATATTTTCCCACTTCCAGGTAGAGATCGTGATGCCCAAACCTGATCTACAGTTGCCTGTCTGCTATACAGAGATTTTTGTTTTGTTGTACGTTTAGACTTTGATCATGCATGTTGTATTTGATTTGTAAAATGTTTAAATAGTGAGATGTTTTTGTATAAGATAATTATGGGTTTTCACTTCTTGTAGTTGTGTTTTTCTTCTCCGTTGCATATGATAGTTCTGCCGCTAAGTTTTATTTTATTTTTTATGATGTCTAGACAGTCAGTGAATAGATGGTCAGTGAGAATCGTTAAGGTAGAAACGAGACTTATTGGGTTCACGCCGTCTCCTAGGCTAAGAGTAGAGAGTCTGGAAGAGGGTGTGACAGTTTATGATTTATGTGATAAGCGGGTTATTAAGTATCTATGCATAACTCATATTTCAATTTGAACTCTGTGCCACGTTGACATGATTTATGTGGTAATCCTATGTGAAAAGTTGAATTGTGTGGTATTAATGATAGGACTGAATTAACCTTTGAATTGTTGCTTGTTATATTTTATGGTTTATTATGGGAAAACCGTAAAGTAGGACAAATAGAGAATGTGAATGGATTAGTAACTGCTAGTGACAGTTATGTGTTGAGTTAACTAAATGGATTAGGTAACAGTTAGTGATGGTTATGTGAGGAGTTAACTGAATGGATTAGTTAACTGTTAGTGGTGATTATATGATGAGTTAACTAAATGGGTTAGTTAACTACTGGTGATGGTTATGTTTTGAGTTAACGGAATGGACGAATTCTTTAGTTAGTTGTTGGTGATAGGTTAACTATGTTGAGATGAATTGAATGGTTGTGTGATGATCTGTTAGGACGATTTGTTGCATAAATACAATGAGGTTTTGTGGCGATATGTCTTTACTGTTTGCTATAGAAAAACCGTAAAGCAGGATAAAGATGTGGAGGTGATTGTAAATATCATTGCTGAATTAAATTTCATATGTGTGCTTATGAATGCTTTGGACTAAGATTGCATGTTTTGGGACTATGGTAGTTGTTAACTTTATCTATTAGTCATGTTGTACCTTGTATGTGGGATGGGTTCACTAGGCTATTATTGCAAGTGTCCCGACGATACACTAGACTATTTTTGCATGTGTTCTCACAGATTCTTAGGACGACCTTTTTGTTTGGACTTATATGGGCATTCCTACACAATTACTAGACTGTGTGGCACGGAGTATAGGTTTGATAGAAAGTTAATAATTCACCTAGCAGGCTCAATAGTGGTCCCTTACTTGGTATTTTTATGGTCATTCTTTGTATGTTTATGTTACAAGTAAGAAAGAGGAAACTGACGAAGGACAGGAAGGACCAGTGACCATGCCAACGATGACTATATTGACTAATGCTTCCGATGCAGGCTTCATGATTTTATGTTTTTCGAATTTATGAACAATTTTTAGGTTTCCTTTCTTATGAAAGTTAAATGTTTTACTTAGGGTACGAACATGAGTAGTTTTTCATCGTTTTATTCATTTGCTTATTTGGTTTTCTGCATAAAGATGATTTTGACGTTTCTTTTTAATTTATTTAATAAAATGATTTGAAATTTTCATGAGTTTTGTTTAAAATTCTTGTTTTTATTTAAGTAACGACCTCGGGTTAATGTTGAAAATTCGAACCGTAACAGTTGGAATCAAAGCTTAAGTTTTAGGTTTTGCAGTCTGACTTACGATTTAAGTCTATGTTTATGTCCCCATGGTCAATATGGTTTCTTCGTCCTCGCCAGGTATGTTTCTTGATAAGATGTTTATGGTTATACGTTTATGATATAGCCTATATAAACTGAAAATAACATGGATTGTTTATGTGATTGAAAACTTTAAGGAAAAGGTCGTGGTTGTTATAAAATGACACCTCATAGTGGTGTCAAAGGGAAACTAAGCACATGTTTAAGTTCCAGTGTGTAGAAGCACATTGAATTGTGTTTAGAGTTAAGACTTGTTTAATGGAAATTAAAACGCTATTTGGTAAATAGTTGTTCAAATGAGACTTTAAGGAACTATGTTGTGCTTTACCTTGGAGAATTAGATTAGTGAAAGTACAATAAACTTTGTCACAATAAGTCACATAGTTAGTTGGGTGATTAAAGTTTATTGAGGCAAGTTGAGGAAAGAAGAGACTGATTTTATTGAGGGTTGCTAGATATTAAATCCAAGATTTGACCGTGACTCTAAGGCAAGTGATTCTTTCGTTGGAATACCTTGAGTTGGACACTCGAAATTAGAAAATTGAGTGATCAGGTTTAATATCAGGTAACATAAACATGCTAGTGTTTGATGGAATAGATTCGTGGATTGAGTATTTAATGATTATAAGTCACTAAAGTTGAATAAGAACTTGAGCCATGAGAAGCAACATATTGAAGTTTTGGTACGAAAAGTGAGAGTGCTATGTAATAGATGAATTGCGCTGGTAAAACTTTTATGGCGGAACCACCTAGTCGAAGAGGCTATGAGAAAACGAGAGGAGGAATCAAGGCGCATTACACAAAGTTGTTTGAGGATTTGAATTTTTGAGGACGAAAGTTTCTTAAGAAGGGAAAAATGTAACATCACGAAATTTGAGATAATTTTAATTTGATTATTTTGAATTAATTAAGTATAAGTTGAATTTATTTTGAGATTTTATTTATTTTGGGATCTTAGTTATTTTATTTTACTTTTTTGTTGAGAAATTAAATAGATATTTATGGGTATATATATTTAATTATTTTGATTAAAATATAATTGAGAGAGGAAATAGAAGATTGTATTTTATTTGGTATGTGAGGAAGAAATATGGATTTTCAGAATATATGTGGTTAATTTGGAAAAAAGGAAAAAATAATAATAAATATATTATTATTATTATTATTTATAAATAATAAATTTAGGGTTGCATTGGAATGCGTGAAGTTAAAATAAAATTTTAATTTCTCATTTCTCAAACGTGTAGTCGCCGCCCTTCACTGTCCAAGTTTTGCTTCACACCGCCAACCAGCACCATCTTCGTGCGTTCACTGCCAGCAAGCCACGCCGGTCTCAGTCTGTTGCACGACTCCATGTCGTGTCCTCATTATTGTCGTCGGTCGCAGACCCAAGCCGAGCTAGTAGCGACTCGCGCCTTTTCACCTGAATCGCCACTCCCCCAAAGCTTGTGTCGCTCTGCCATGATATGTGTCGCTCCATTGTGACCCGCGCGAGCTGCACTGGTCTCGGTTCGTCGCACGTCTTCACTTTGTGCCCTCTTTCGCGCCGTCGACCGCAAACCTAATCTGAGCTAATCGCGAATTGTACCTTTTCCCTTGAATCGCGTCACTCCCCGACAACTTGCACTGCTTCGTCGTGATCTGCACGGCTCTGTGCGTCTCTGACCAGACGTCCACTGCATCGCATCTTTCTCCATCTCGAACTAGATCTGACGCGCCGCTGCTTCTAGCCGCGCTGGTGCCACATTTGTTCTGTCGTCTTATGTAGTTGTTGGTGAGTTGGTGAATAAGTTTGAGTATTTTCAATGGGGTTTGGATTACCAAGTAAAGAATAAATTTTGGAATTTATATTTGCTTGTTTTCTTAGCTTGTTGAAGGTTTATTGAAGTTTCCCTTGGAATTAATTTTTAGAATTTATCCCTAAATCGAATTGAAGTTTTCGACGGTAAGGTTAAGTGAAAAGATGTTAAAGTAATCTTAATTAATAATTTTTATGAAAAAAGTTATTAATTAAATCATTATGTTCAGGGATCGATTTCAGGAAGAAATTCAAGCCAAAGAATTAACGACACTTTAAGGTAAGGGACATACAACTGGATTCTAGACAGTAATAAGGATATTTATGTGACAGTAAGATTATTTATGTGACATCTAAGTTGTTTGATTATGTGATAAGACGAATTAAGTGATTAGGTGACGAGTTTAAGTTATTTTAATTAATAACTTTAGTGGGAAATTATGAATAAAAATTGGATGTGTAAGGGATACTTCTACTAGATTCACGACTGTAGGTAACATAAGGTCATTGGATTGGTTGCTTGATGGAAGGGTTTGGTGATAATTTGAATTGTGGTTTCTATGTGTGTCTTGTGTTACGAGTTGGATAAATATGACTTATGTTTGTTTGATATGTCTTATATTGCCTATTATATTTTATAGTTGTTATGACATGACAAATATGGAATGTGTGTGGAACTGTACATGTAACTTCTAAGCATTTTGGTGACTGATTTGACTTTGGATTGTTGTTAGTGTTATCTCTCCTATTAGTCCTATTGTACTCCATATGTGGGACAAGTTCACTATTGTGTGGCATGTTTCCGAACGATACACTAGGCTATGTTTACATTTGCTGCGATAGATTCGTTACGACGACCTTTGCGTTTGGGCTAATATGTGCGTTCCTACCGAATCACTAGACTGTGTGGCATGGGGTATAAGTTTAATTGGAATTTAACAGTTTACCTAGCATGCATAGTAGTAGGTCCCTTACTTGTTATTTTTATACTCACTCTTTTAATATTTATGTTTCAGGTAAGAAAGAGGAAACCAAAGAAGGACAGGAAGGACCAGTGGCCATGCCATCGGAGACTATATTGACTAATGCTTTCGGTTCAATCTTCATGAATTTATGTTTTTCGGATTTATGAACAGTTTTTAGTTTTCTTTTCACATGAAAGTTGCGTGTTTTACTTACAGCCCCAACGTCAGTAATTTTACATTATTTTAGTGGTTTATTTATTGGGTTTTATGCATAAATATGTTTTTTATGTTCCTTTTTAATTTATTTAATAAAACAATTTGAAATTTTCATGAGCTTGGTTTTAAATTCTTGTTTTTATTCAAGTTGACGATGTAACGTTTCGAATTTTCAACCTTAACCTGATGTCGTCACTTGAATAAAATATTTATTTTAAAATCAAAAGCACACAAAGTTTGACTAATTTAAATAAAGAAACAATTTTAAAATATTCTAGAGTAGAAAACAAAATGTTTCAAATAAATAAATAAAAATGATTGAAAACAATTTAGTCGGGGTCCCCTAGTGAAAACATAAAAGAAATCGTAAGTTTGAATAATAATCGTTTAACAATAGTTCAGCATTCTAAAACATCAAATCATAACAAAGACTTCAGCAGAAGCATTCAATCATAAAAGTTCCAAAGAGCATGGTCACAGATTCCTCTTGTCCTTCGCCAGTCTCCTCTTACCTATGTCTGAAAAATAAACATAAAAAGGGTGAATATATAAAATACTCAGTAAGGGATCCACTACTGGACCCGCTAGATAAACTATTAACATCCTATTAAACCTATACCCTGAGTTACATAATCTAGTGGACCTGTGGGAACACTAATAATTGAGTAATGATCCCGTAGGAAACGTATCTGGCTGGTGAACCCGAAGGAACACACTTTCCTGTAGGGTATACTGGCTAATAGATAAAGTTAACAGCTACCATAATTTCTAACATGCAATCTTAGTCTAATCAATCTTAAACATATACATGATTTCATCCAACAGTCACATTCGCATAACCTAAATATTATGTTTTACAGTTTTTTCATAATAAACCATAAATACATAACATTGTATAGGTCAACAAGCCGTCACAACATGTTCAATTTTAATTAATAATTTTTCCTAAAAATTATCAATTAAAATTTTTAGACTTGTCTCATACGTCATTAACTCGCTATCGCATTGTCATACACATCCTTATTGTCGCGCAACATCTTAAGGTCATATAAGCATACAACCGTCACATAACATCATCATGCTATCACATAACATCTCATCGAGGATGCGGTAGTAAATCCCTTACCTCAAATTACAGGAGATTTCTTTGCTTGAAATAAAATCCTCGAACCGATCCCAAACGTAAAATATTTAATTAATAATTTTTCCATAAAAATTATTAATTAATTTTACTCCTAAATAATCATTCTTAAACTCGCCAATCAACGACGAAAACTCCAATTAATTTGTGGGGAAACTCCTATGAATTAAATCCACAGAAGCTTCCAATTCAACCTACACATAATAATTTAATTAACATTTTTTCCATAAAATTATTAATTAAATAACCATAAGCTTTTAATTTGGTTCCATAACAAACTTACCAATCTATGTCGAGATTCCACTCCAATTCGTAGAGTAAACTCTACGAATTAATCATAATTGAAAACTTCAATTGGACCTTCAAAAATCAAAATTATAAAATAAACCCATGTTAATTTCTCCAACTAAAACTTTAGATAAATTCCTTAATTTAATACTTATTTGTATCCAAAAAACCCAATTAAGATCCAAAACTTTACCCAACCAAACTCACCCAAACAACGTACTAGCGGCGGCACAATTAAAGAACTGAACGGAGCGGCCTGGCGGAGCATGGCTTTGCGACGACGGCGTTCGAGTTGCGGCTCGCTGGACTTGGTTACGCGGTGGTGCGGCGCACAATGAAGCGGCAGATGAAAGCTGCCGGCGAGAAGGAAAATGGAGGAAGATGGAAGTTGGGGGGTGCTGGCAACAAAGGAAGAAGAAGAAAAAAAAAATGAAATTCTTAATTACTTTCACCCAAATCAACACAACCCTAATTAACTTTTATAAATAATAAAAAAAAATATTAATAACATTTATTATTATTATTATTATCTTTTCCCTTTCTAATCCAAATAACTTAAATATTTTCTCTTTCCTTAATCAATCAAATCTTTCATCTCTCTTCATTAATTTTCCTCCACCAATTAATACTTTCTCTCACAATCTCACTTTAAATTAAATAAATATATATCTTCAAATATATAAATTTAAATTCTTAAACGAAAATCCACCAAATAAAAAATTCTTTTAATTCTTTCCAAATCTTCTCAAATAAATACTTAACATCCAAAAGAAATCAAACTCAAAATCAAATAATTCACCTAACACTTAAACTGATTAAGATAATTGATCATTAAAAAATTAAGAATTATCTTAAATTTTGGGATGTTACAAACGACCTCGAGTTAAGGTTGAAAATCGGGAGCGTCACAAAACTAGTCCTAGCAGTAAGTCTGTGTCGAACTCAGGGAGTACGTGAATTTCTTAAGCCAAATTAGTTTTCACCAGAGGTAACCAAGGTGGGGCGACTAGAGTTGTATTATTACAAGAAAGATAAATTGCAAAGAAAAGTAAATTAAACTGAATTTAGCGTCAAAAGAATCCAGCTTGAGTCTAACGAAATTTCCTATTCAATGTATTCGATCATGCTTTACATTACTAATTTATGGGTTTCTTTAACCTAACTAATTCAGTTGAAAAAACCCAATTGAATTGTACTAAGCAACTAATTGACACCAATTAAACCGAAGAGAAGCATACAAAATTCAAATTACTATCAATTGCTTAAAGATCAAGGACTCGTTATGGAGAATAATTAGTTTTCAAGCGCCTAACTAAGTATTCATGCAAATCCCAATTCTAGGTTAGATTGATCAATGTTTATAGCAAGTAAAGTTAACATATTGTTTCAACAAAGCGGTAATCAAGAAATATCCAAGTGTTCGACAACAAGATATAAATCAATTAACAACGGAGCAAATCTAGTTCAAAAGTTACAAATACATTGAAATTTGGGAAAATCGTAAACAACCCAAGTTAGAAAAGTTTATCTTAGCATTTTCTCCGCATGTCGAATGATGATGAGATGTTTGGAGACATAAACCAACAAAAGGAACTTAGAAAATAGAGAGAACACAGTAGAAAGTCGGCTAGAATCATAGGTTAATTAACCTAGGCAGTGGAAAAGTGTATTTCAAACATAAGTGACGTTGCGACACTACGTGAAAATAACGCAAGTGTCAGGTTCGTAGTGCCCCGATGTCGTGTGCTTTTCGTAGATAATGACCCTACTGCCTTACAACATCGTGCATGGTGTTGTGGGGCGTCGTGTCGTTGTAAGGAAAAAAGCTGAAAAAGCTTTCAAACTTCATGTTTTTGCTCTGATTAAGGCCACTTGGCTTCATATTTGCCTAATTAAGCTTCAAATTTATATTCACACTAATTTCTACCTTCAAATTGCTCAAAACCTATAAAATAATCAAATAATAACGTAAAATAACGGAGCGGGTTCAAATTAAGCAGAGCTAGAAAGCACATTTTCGTTGTTATTAAATACCCTCAACTTAATCCTTGATCGTCCCAAGCAAGGTATAATAAAACACACAGCCATACAAGATAGCTTGCAAAGATGCCAAGATGCTTTCATGCCTTACCAATCAACAAGAATCAAGCATGTGGTCTACACTACAATCAAAAGACAGACAATCAAATGATGCAAAAGGTTAGAATTCTTTCCTCACATACATTCATGCATAAACAAGTATGAAACCCTTCTACTTAAGCCTAAACAAAACCCAGAATAGACATAAAGGACCCTTGTTTTTCTTTTCCCCTACTCTGAAAAATGTAAGATTTAAATGCAACTCCCAATACAAAGTAACAATGTCAAGTAATAAGCAAAACAAACTTCAAGTCCTATTCCGTTTTCGCTTTTATTCTTTTTGCTTTTTTATTTTTTATATTTTTTATCCTAGTGATCTTTTCCTCATTTAGATTTGGAGTATATATTTTAGGCGAGTCTCGTTCAAAGAAAAATTTGTGCTAGGCGGGATTTCTTTGGCGTTAGCTTAAAGTTGGTTAATTTTCTCATTTTATTTTATTTTTGAAGAAAGGTATGAAAATATAGTTGGTTTAGTCTTTACACATGCATTACTAAATTGACTCTAGGAAGGCCCTATGGAGTGATAGCAAACATATAAACCCGATAAACCTATTCTAAGTATGCAAGACCTAGGATAGTCAAGCTAAAGACTCAAGTGTGCATGAGAGATGAAAGAAAAAAAATTTAAAATTATGCTCATGCTCAAAATCATACTTATTTTTCAAGACACGAAGACTGTATCAAGACATGTCATCGAAAACCACAAGACATCAAAGCAAGTAAATGAAGCTCATATAATAGTCCGAGCTGAGATACTCGAATGCTCCAACCCGAGCACAAAGACATACTCCACCCCAAACTTAAAATCTAACACTTATCCTAACGTGAAGAATGCAATAAAAACAATGTCAGGAAGAAAGGGAAATATAAAACTTCCCTGAAATTTTGCTACAATGGAGGATGGGTGTCTAGCATCGCAATAAGACATTCCTTTCAAGTTTCCTAAAACAAAGAATAATAGGAATAATTAAATCAATAAAAAAACAAAAATAACTAAAAAGGAACCTATACTAAGAAATGAATAAAAATCTTGGCTGCCTCCAGGTGGCGCAAAATTTTTAAGATCATTATGCTCGACCGTACTCGGCTTCATCAACCATAATCATCATGAGCCACCAAATCTCAAACCTCCATCTCCAATTTAGAAGGTGGGCCACTATCCTGAAAAATCTGAGAACTAGAACAAGAAGAATTAGTAGTAGTAGTGTCATGGATATAAAGCGAGTCAACTATATTATTATATCGAATTGTTAGTGACCCTTTGTCCACGTCTATTATAGCTTTCGTTGTATTAAAAAGGGTCTACCTAAAATACAGATAGATCAAAAGAGGAAGAATCAACATTTATATTAATCATATAAAAATCCACCAGAAATGATAAATTATTGACTCTAACTATAACATTCTCGACAAAACCTAAGGGCAAACAAAAGAGAGATCAACTAACTTCACTAAAATGTCAAACTGATGAAGGATATGAGACTGAAGTTCAGAATAAACATGGGCAGACATGATATTAATGGCAGACTCTAAATCTAACATGACATGCTCGAATTTCCAAGACCCTATAAAGCAAGGAACAGAAAAATGTACCTGAGACATCATGCTTATTAAGAAAAGCACCTGACAGAATTGCCCCCTGTTTAATCTCATCCATTTGTTGTACTTTATTTTCCTCAAACAGAAGTTTTACCCACATTTACTTGCTAGATGACTGGGCAACTTCACCTCTTCCTTCCTTGCAACCTCCTCAGGAACAACTAACCTACAAAGGAAAGAAGCAACAGGAACGTAAGAATCTAAACGTAAAGGAGGATCAAATCTTACCCCGCCCTCCTAGGTGAACCGACAGTAGTCTCCTAGTCAAACTGATCAACTAGTGTAGAAACTGGAAAAGTAAGACTCTCAACAGTGCTTACGATAGAGATGGGATTGACATTACGCACATCTAACACTGGTTGGGAATGAAGCTTCTCATATTAGGTGTCAAGTCTTCCAACTGTATTGGCCAACTGGGATAACTATGTAGCTAAGATCTTCATATTTAAGATGGTGTTTTTTTTATTCTGCTTCAGCTGCAAATTAGTGTCTGTTAGGCTCTTCACTATGTCATCCAAGGCCATGATAAAGCAACCGTACCTCTATCTATCTTAACCTTGACATCCCTAATGATTATATTTATATGGTCTACCACCCTACTAATTTCCAACGTAGTTCACCTCAACTATAGAATCTTGAGGTTGTTGTCCTCATGCAAGAAATACATGTTTCACAAGAGTTGTAAGTTCATCAAGTTTATCTAAGCTCACTTACCTCATGTGGTGGACAGGGAGACTTGGTCTCTGGTCCCAACAAGCAATTAGCACCCATGGTAGAGATGACTGTTCTAGCCTCTATAACGGTCTTATTAATCAAGGCTCCTTTCACAATTTCGTCGATTTTACTTATATCATTGGAGACAAGCCCCTCATAGAAGTAATGAATCAATAGTGCATTTGATAACCGATGATGCAAAAAAACTACTACATAAGCCCTTGAACTACTCTATGTACTCATGCAGCGTCTCGTCGTTTGCCTGCGTGATACAATAAATTTTCTTTCTAAACTCAGGTGATTAAAGATCTTGTAGAGAGAATGCAAATCAAGTCTTTGGCATCATCCATCAGAAAAAAGAGGAAAGCTCTTAGGTTCAATTTCTCCTCAGTCACTCATGTGGCCTCATGCCACAGCACACCATGTGGAATTCCTTGATGTGTTTGTGGAGGACCTCACCTGCAAGGCCATGAAAAAGGGACAGTAAGTGAATTAACCTCGTCTTAAGTTCAAATTTACCTACCTCTTTCAGATTAGATAATGCAAAGAGGCTGTTGGGTAAAGTCAGAAGCAGCCAGATCCTTTAAAGTACATTCACCTCAGGTTTTGTGTAACGCTCCAAATTTTCAACCTTAACCCGAGGTCGTTACTTAAATAAAAACTCATAATCTTGACAAAAATATACCAGAAGCATTTGTCAATTATAACATCAACACAACTGAAGCATTTGTCAATATAGTCCCCAAACACATGGTCACTAGTCCTTCCAGTTCGTCGTCGGTTTCCTCATACTTACCTGAAAAAATAAACATGCAAAGGGTGAGTATAAAAATACAAAGTAAGGGACCCACTACTGGACCAACTAGATAAACTCTTAATTTCCTATTAACTTATACCACTTGTTAACCCGTCCCACATACGGAGTACAATATTTCTAATAGATAAAGTTAGCAGCTACCATAGTTCTAAAGCATGCAATCTTAATCCAAAACTTTCATAAGCACACATATGAAGTTTAATTAAAAAATGGGAACCACAAACACCTCACACATTTATCCTGTTTCATGGTTTTTTCATAGCAAACCGTAAAAACATATCGCCACACAACCTCTTGGTTTTCCATAGATTTTCGTTCTAACGAACCGTTACATAACCATTCAGTCCATCTCAATATAGTTAACCCATCACCATTAGCTAACTCAGGAGTTAGTCCTTTCAGTTAACTCCACCTATAACCATCACCAGCAGTTAACTAAACCATTTAGTTAACTCACCATATAATCACTACTAACAGTTAACTAATCCATTGGGTTAACTACTCACATAACCATCACTAACAGCTAACTAAGACATTTAGCTAAGTCACCACATAAATCAGTAATAAACAACTCGTCACGTAACCAAACATGTCATGTCAGTGTACCACACGGTTAAGCTTGACATACGAGTTATGCATTAATACTTAATATCTGTTTATCACACAACCCATAAGCAGACAATTCAATATAAGCATATCTCGAGTCCACTAGGTGACCGTTAACTCTCAATTGACTTGTACTCTACGACTCACAGTCAAATGGTTTGGTGAGAACGCCCATACAGTCCAATGCAAGGGTCTTCCTAGCAAGCCTGTGGGACCACATGCAAAAGAAATCATGTCGGGACACATGCCACAAAAACTTGTTAACCCGACCCTCGTGACACACACCACACAGGCTTGTCAATTCGTCCTAAAAACAAAGTACACAAAGTTAATAGGTAGAGTTAACAGACACCATAATCCAACAGAAACCACAATAAAAAAGTAAAGCAATCACAAACATAACTCCATTCCACATGGTATAGTTAACCTGCTTTACAGATTCCACATAGTATGAAAGGGCATGCATAAACACCACACAGTTAATTATACAAGGATCCAATCATCATATCAAAATATAACCAAAGAATCCAGCCTTCACATAAAGCATCCCAACCAGGACATAAAATATTATATATAAGGTGTCCCATAACATCCCTAAACATAACCACAATAAACAGCTCAACGACAGCAGACGTCGCACAAGGCATACATGCAATCCAATCCATCTTTCGTACCTTAAAGACCCAAGGCGTGGGTTCGGTAGAAGTATCCCTTACTTGTCCAATTTTAATTAATAATTTCCCATAAAAATTATTAATTAGAATAACTTAAACTTGTCACCTAATCAGTTAATTCGTCTTACCACCAAATCAAACAACCCAGATGTCGCATTAAATAATCTTGATGTCGCATTAAATAATCTTACTATCACATAAATATCCTTACTTACTGTTGAGGAACCAGTAGTAAGTCCCTTACCTCAAATTGCTGAAAATTTCTTGGCTCGAAATAAAATCCTCGAACCGATCCTAAACATCACAAAATTTAATTAATAATTTTTCCATGAAAATTATTAATTAATTTTACTTAACTCTCTTCAATTTTAATCCTTTAATTTTACTGATTTTTCATCGAAAATCTAATCCAATCCGTAGAGAAAATTCTACGAATTAACTTCAACGATTTGGCTCCAATAATTCAAATTTCGTCGTCGAAAACTCTACAAATTAATTCTAATGAAAAGCTTCAAATTAACCTTCAATCACCAAGAAAACACCAAAATTAGTTCCAAATTAACTTCAATGGGTATCCAAAAATCCATAAATAAAACCAATAAATTTTTTCCACAAACAATCGAAGATAGTGGCGGCACAATGGCACGACGGCGGCAGATAGGGGTTGAGACACAGCAGCTAACTAACGCGCAGAGACTCGCGGCGAAATCCAACACTTCCTAGCGTTTGTCGACGAAGAGAAAGAAAGAGAAAAAAAATAAAAAGTAACACACAAAAAGATGGGGCGACGCGGCTGCTTTGGTGCGAAGAAGAAAATAAATTTTTAATAAAATTTTACCTAATCAAATGCAAGCCTAAATTAATATATTTAAATAAAAAATCATATTAATTTATTATTAATAAATAATAATATTATTATTTTAAAAATAAATAATAATAATCCTTTATTATTTTTATTATTTGCTCAATTTCCACCAAATCAAATATTTTTCCAATCCAAATTAAATAATTAACATCACAATCCAATATATTCCAACTTTTACTTAATTTATTTTGGATTAAATAAATTAAAATCATCTCAAATTTTGGGATGTTACATTTTGGCAATATGCTCAATTTCTTGCTAGAAATTCTCTTCTTCTATCATACGTTCAACACATAGTTCCTCTTCCCCTCTCCTCAAATCCTAGCTCTGCAAATATAACAACAATCCAAACTAGACACTCCTCGGCAACAATGACAATTATGTCAAAGCATTTTTTCGTCCAATTTCAGATCATGTATTTAACATAACGCACCAAAAACTAGTCCCAATGGTATATTTGGGTCAAACTCAAATAGCACATAACTTTCTCAAGCCAAATTGTTTTTCACCCGATGCAATTGAGGAGGGGGAGGCGTTGAGTTATTTTCAATTGCAAGAAAGATACATTACAAAGAAAAGTAAATTGAACTGAATCAGTGTCAAAATAATTTTCTATTCAATTTATTCAGACATGTTTTTATACATACTAGTTTCTAGGTTGCTTTCACTTAACTAATTCAATTGAAAAAGCCAGTTGAATTGTCCTAAGTAGCTTATTGATACCAATTGAACTGATGAGAAGCATACAAAACTTAAATTACTATCAATTATTGCTTTAAGATCAAGAGCCCATTCGAGAGAATAATTAGTTTTCAAGCGCCTAACTAAGTATTCATGCAAATCAAATTTTAGGACAGACTTATCAATGCCTACAGCAAGAAAACTTAACCTATTGTTTTAACAATAGGTAACCAAGTAATCCCCAATCGTCTGAAAAACAAGATATAAATCAATTAACAAAAAAATGGGATTAACAACCAATCAAATCTAGTTCAAAAGTCACATTGAAACATGGAAAAATCCTAAACAATCCAAACTAGAAAGATGTACCTTAGCCTCTCATCCACATGGCGACACTACAAGAAATTCAGTATTTAGTGACAACGGTTTAGTGGCGCAGATAATTTTTGTCGCTAAAAGATTATTTATAGCGACACAAAAAGTATGTGTGACAAAAAATTATTATTAGCAACATACTTTTAGTCTACGTCACTAAAAGAATTTGTGACATGTTAATAACTATTAAATACTTTCAGCAACAAACATTAATGTTGCTAAAAGTTTTCAAAAATTTCATTTTCCCCCTTAGTTTTTATTTCCCTCTTACCATTCTCATAAAAAGAAAAAAACCCTTATTTTTTCACATTCTCCCTCAACCCAAATCCCATCTCCACGATACACACCATTCTCCACAAAACCCACCCCGCGACGACGGTTGATCAAAACTGGTGACGACGGCGGACGACGACTTGTAATGACCCACAAACTTCTATGACGTTTTCGTTAAGCTTCAACTGGTTTACACGCACAGCGGCTCAGGAACTTCATTTTTGGCCCTATCACAATTCCAATTACAAAAGACAGTCCCCATAACATGAAAACCCTTGAGCACTTCAAGAACCACAATTTCTTAAAGGTATTGTTGGAGCTTATCCTTAACAGGTAAGCTAAACCCTAAACCAACACTGTCATAATGTGGAATTTGTTGGCAACTTTGCCTACAACTCTTGGATAATTAAAGGTCAAACTAGTTCTCAAAGTAATTCACATTTATATGGATGCACTACTACAAAAACAGGTTTACTTGACAGTGAAAAATTGTCAAGTAAGGGTTTACTTGACGGTTTTTAATCCGTCAAGTAAATCAGTGTCAAGAATAAGGTTTTTTTTTCTTGACAGTGCAAAACTGTCAAGAATAAGAGTTTACTTGACAGTTGAAAACTGTCAAGAATAAAGCTTTACTTGACAGTGAAAAACTGTCAAGAATAATAGTTTACTTGACAG
>JBBPDJ010023599.1:0-21143 GCA_037974625.1 Cucumis cinereus | reverse complement strand
CCATAGTACGGACAAAAATAACTATCTTCCACCCTTATTCGCCAAAGGCATGGATTCAGTAGAAGTATTCCTTACCTTAAGTGTCAGAGTTTTCCTTACTCGAAGTTAGCCTCCAATCGACCCTAAACAATACAAATAATCGATCAATAATACTTCTCCAAGGGAAAAATATTAGATCTAGTCCTTCAGTAACCAAAACCAAACTCACCAACAAACCAACAAAGAGCAAAGGCAGCAGAGACGGACAGTGACAAAACACGGCTCAGCGGCTCGGCTTGGCGGCTCGACTTGACGGCTTGGCTCGGCTCAGGTTTAGGGGTGACTGCACGCTCAGAGGAAGGCTTACAGATCTGGGCGGTGCGGGGCGCGGTTGAGGAGGATGGCTGGGCGTCGTGTGGGCTGCGGCTTGAGACGGCGTAGATCTGACGCGAGGAGAGCGCACGGCTGACGACGGTGAGCAACCTCAGGCGTGGCGCACGGCTGCTCGAGGCGGCAGGCTACGCTGCGCGAGTTAAAGGGATGGCGTGAGCTGGCGGCGTCAGATCTGACGCGAGTAGAGGAAGCTGGCGCGACGCGGAGAAGACGCCTCGGCTGGCGACTTCCACGAGCAGCGACAGATCTGATGCGTGCGGCGCGGTGGCTTGCAGATCTGGAAACGTGGGTCGCGGCTAAGAGAAGGGCTGGGCGGCTGCGGTTAGGAGGATAGAGATGGCGTCGGCTTCGAGAAGGGCTGGGCTCGCGTTGGAGCGAAGCGCAACTGACGGCTGGCGACGAACGGCGTCGTGTGGCAGAGCTGGGGGTGGCGGCGTGTGGCGTGAGCTTGACGGTGGCTAGGGTTTTGCACAAAGAAGATGAATTGGAAGAGATGAAGTGCACGATTTTCAAAGCGCCCTAAATAATAAAATAATAATAATAAATTATTATTATTATCATAATTTATACCTTTTTTATTCTTTCTTCATTAAAACTCCTCATTCCCCTCTCTCTTCATTAAAACCATTTTTCTCTTTTCCCAACCACAATTAAAGTCAACCCAACAATAATTAACATCCCAAACTTACAAATTCCTTTCAAGAAAAAAAAATTAGGGATGTTACATACAGGGTGTTGGACGAAGAAACCAAAAAAAAATCGTTGCAGGTCATTTTGTTCCCCAAAGTAGAAACTGAGTCTGGACGTCTTTGATCCTTTATTTTTGGGAAAAGCTTCAACATTCCTTCTATTGAGCCCTTTTTATACCTAAAATTGCATTTTACGTCGAACTTTGGTCCATTCTTAAAAAGCTATACAACTGGTCGATTTTCGTCGGTTTGGGTCCGCACATTTGTCGTACCTCAAGTTTCACTCGTAGCGACCTTTATAAATCATGCAATACTTCAGAGACATGTCTAGGGTCAAGGACGCGCATTTCTGAGCCAAGAATCCCTGAACTATAGGTTGTAGGACGAAAATACGAAAGGAAAATCGTTGCTGGTAACTTTGTTCTAAAAACCATAAACCGTGTCTTGGACGTGTTTGGTAAATTATTTTTGGAAAAAACTTAAAAATTACTCCAAAGGAGCCAATTTTGTACCTAGAAATGCATTTTAGGCAGAACTGTGGTCCATTTTTTGAAAGCTATAGTACTAGTGAATTTTCGTCTGTTTTGGTTCGCACGTTAGCCCTACCTCAAGTTTATCTCTTCACGACCTATATAGTTCATGCAAATGTGTCAAATAAATGTTTATGGTGAAGCACGCACATTTCTGAGCCAAGAATCCCTGACTATGGGGAGTAGGACGAAAATACCAAATGGAAATCGTTGCAAGTCCCTTTGTTCCCCAAACCAAAAATCGAGTCTTTTGAGAAAAACATAAAAAATTTTCCAAATGAGATTGTTTTATATCTATAAATTCAATTTAGGCTAAACTTGGGTCGATTTATCGAAAGCTACAGTACTTGTGGATTTTCGTCGGTTTTTGTTCGCACATTAGTCCTACCTCAAGTTTCTCTCTTCGCGACCTATATATTTCATGCAAGTGTGTCAGAGACACGTTAAGGGTCATGGACGCGCGTTTCTGAGAGAAGAATCCCTGAACTACGGGGTGTAGGACGAAAATACCAAAGGGAAATCGTTCTAGGTCATTTTGTTCCCCAAAATAGAAACTAAGTCTGGGACGCCTTTGGTCGTTTATTTTTGGGAAAAGCTTCAACATTCGTCCAAATGAGCCCATTTTTTACCTAGAAATGTATTTAGGTCGAACTTTGGTCCATTTTTAACAAGCGATACAACGGGTCAATTTTTGTCTGTTTGGTACGCACAATCGTCCTACCTCAAGTTTCTCTCTTCACGACATATATAGTTCATGCAAATGTGTCAAAGATATGTTTAGGGTCAAGGACGCACATTTCGGAGCCAAGAATTCCAGAACTATGGGGTGTAGGACAAAAATACCAAAGGCAAATCATTGCTTTTCACTTTGTTTCCCAAAGCAAAAATCGAGGCTGGGACGTATTTCGTAAATTATTTTTAGAAAAAACTTAAAAATTACTCAAAATGAGCCCGTTTTAGAGCTAGAAATGCATTTTAGCCCGAACTTTCGTCCATTTTTGAAAAGTTATAGTCTTGGTGAATTTTTGTCCGTTTTGGTCCGCACATTATGCCTACCTCAAGTTTCTCTCTTCGTTACTTATATAATTCGTTCAAATGTGTCAGAGACATGTTTAGGTTCAAAGACTCGCATTTCTAAGCCAAGAATCTCTGAACTATAGGGTGTAGGATTAAAATACGAAGGGAAAATCTTTGCTGGTCACTTTATACCCCAAAGCATTTACCGAGTCTCGGACGTCTTTGGTATATCGTTCTACCTCAAATTTCTCTCTTCGCGACCCTATATAGTTCATGTAAATGTGTCAGAGACATGTTTAGGGTCAAGGACGCGCATTTATGAGCTAAGAATCTCTGAACTATGGGGTGTATGACGAAAATACAAAAGGGAAATCGTTGTTGGTCCCTTTAGTCGTTTATTTTTGGGAAAAACTTCAACATTCCTCTAAATGGGCCCACTTTATGCCTAGAAATGCATTTTAGGTCGAACTTTTGTCATTTTTAAAAAGCTAGACCACTGGTGGATTTTCTGTCGTTTTGGTTTGCACATTAGCGTTAACTCAAGTTTGACTCTTAACGACCTATATAGTTCATGCAAATGTGTTTGATACATGTTTAGGGTCAAGGACGCGCATTTCTGAGCCAAGAATCCCATAACTATGGGGTGTAGGACCAAAATACCAAAGGGAAAACCTTGCAAGTCAATTTGTTTCCTAAACCTGAAACTGAATATGGGACTATGGGGTGGATATTCGTCCGTTTTGGTTCGCACGTTAGTCTTACCTCAAGTTTCTATCTTCAAAACCTATATAGTTCTTGCATATGTGTCAAAGACATGTTTAGGGTTATGACGCGCATTTCTCAAATAAGAATCCCTGAATTATGGGGTGTAGGACGACACTGCCGAAGGGAAATCAATGTTGGTCTCTTTGTTCTTCACAGCAAAAACAGAGTCTGAGACGTCTTTGGTAAATTATTTTTGAGGAAAACTTAAAAATTACTCCAAATGAGTCTATTTTAAAGCTAGAAATGCATTTTAGGTCGTACTTTGGTCCATTTTTTCGAAAGCTATAGTACTGGTGGATTTTCGTTTGTTTTGGTCCACATGTTAGTACTACCTGAAGTTTCTCTCTTCGCAACCTGTATAGTTCATGCAAATGTGTCAGAGATATCTTTAGGGTCATGGAAGCGCGTTTCTGAGGCAAGAATCCCTAAACTACAGGGTATAGGACGGAAATACCAAAGGGAAATCGATGCAAGTCATTTTGTTACTAAAAGCAAAAATTGAGTTTGGGACACCTTGGGTCGTTTATTTTTTGGAAAAGCTTCAAGATTCCTCCAAATGAGCCCATGTTATACCTAGAAATACATTTTAGGTCGAACTTTGGTCCATTTTTAAAAAGCTATACCACTGGTCGATTTTCATCCGTTTTGGTCTGCACATTTGTCTTTCCTCAAGTTTCACTATTAGCGACCTATTTAGTTCATGCAAATGTGTCAAAGACATGTTTAGGGTCAAGGACACACATTTCTTAGCCATGAATCCCTAAACTATGGGGTGTAGGACGAAAATACCAAAAGGAAATCGTTGCTGCTCACTTTCTTCCCCAAAGCAGAAATCGAGTCTGAGACGTCTTTGGTAAAGTATTATTGTAAAAAACTTAAAATAACTCCAAACGAGCTCGTTTTAGAGTTAGAAATGCATTTTACTTCGAAATTTGGTCAATTTTTCAAACGCTATAGTACTGGTGGATTTTTGTCCATTTTAATCTGCAAGTTATTCCTACCTCAAGTTTCTCTCTTCGCGACCTATATAGTTAATGCAAATGTGTCAGGGACATGTTTAGGTTCATGGACGCGCGTTTCTCAGGCAAGAATCCCAAAACTTCTGAGTGTAGGACGAACTTTCGTCCTGCCTCAAGTTTCACTCTTAGCGACCTATATAGTTCATGCAAATGTGTCAGAGACATGTTTTGGGTCAAGGACGCGCATTTATGAGCCAAAAATCTCTAAACTATGGGCTGTAAGACGAAAATACCAAAGAAAAATCGTTGCTGGTCACTTTGTACCTCAAAGTAGAAATCGAATCTGGAACGTCTTTGGTAAATTATTTTTGGAAAAAACTAAAAAATTATTCAAGATGAGCCTGTTTTATAGCTAGAAATGCATTTGAGGCCGAACTTTGGGAAAGCTATAGTACTTGTGGATTTTCGTCTGTTTTGGTCCGCATGTTAGTCATTCCTCAAGTTTCTTTCTTTGCGCCTATAAAGTTCATGAAAATTTTTCAGAGACATGTTTAGGTTAATGGACGCGTGTTTTTGAGGCAAGAATCCCTGAACTACACAGTGTAGGACGAAAATACAGAATGAAAATAGTTGCTGGTCATTTTGTTTCCCAAACAAGAAACTGAGTTTCATACGTCTTTGGTCTTTTATTTTTGGGAAAAGCTTCAACATTACTCCAAATGAGCCCATTTTATACCTATAAATGCATTTTAGGTAAAACTTTGGTCCATTTTTAAAAAGCTATACCACAGGTCGATTTTCGTTAGTTTTGGTCCGCACATTCGTCCTACCTTAAGTTCCACTCTTAGCGACCTATATAGTTCATGCAAATGTGTCAGGGACTTGTTTAGGGTCAATGACGCGCATTTAAGAGCCAAGAATCTTTCAACGATGCGATGTAGGACGAAAATACCAAAGAGAAATCGTTGCTGGTCACTTTGTACACCAAAGCAGAAACAAAGTCTGGGACGTCTTTGAAAAATTATTTTTGGGGAAAACTTAAAAATCAATCCAAATGAACCTGTTTTATAGCTAGAAATGCATTTTAGGCCGAACTTTGGTCCATTTTTGAAGGCTAAAGTACTGGGGGATTTACGTCCGTTTTGGTCGCACGTTGGTCCTACCTTAAGTTTCTTTATTTGGAACCTATATAGTTCATGCAAATGTGTCATAGACATGTTTAGGGTCATGGATGCCCGTTTCTGAGGCAAGAATCCTTGAATTACGGGGTGTAGGATCAAAATACCAAACAGAACTTGTTGCACGTCATTTTGTTTCCCAATGCAAAAACTGAGTCTGTTGAACTACGTCAGTTTTTTTAAAAAATCCTTGAACTACGTCAGTTTTTTTTTTTTGGGAAAGCTTCAACTTTCCTTCAAATGAGCTCATTTTATAGCTAGAAATGCATTCTAGGTCGAACCCTGGTCCATTTTTCGAAGGCTATAGAGCTGGTTTATTTTTGCCTATTTTCGTCCGCACGTTAGTCCTGCCTCAAGTTTCTCTCTTCGCGACCTATACAGTTCATGCAAATGTGTCAGAGACATGTTTACGGTCATGGACACGCTTTTTTAGGCAAGAATCCCTAAACTACGGAATGTAGGACGAAAATACCAATGGGAAATCATTGTAGGCCATTTTGTTCCCCAATGTAGAAACTGAGTCTGCGACATCTTTGGTTGTTTATTTTTTTGGAAAAACTTAAAAATTACTCCAAATGAGTCCGTTTGCAACGAGTAATGAATTTTAGGCCGAACTTTGGTACATTTTTTGAACGCCATAGTACAGGTGGATTTTCGTTCGTTTTAGTCCGCACGTTAGGCCTACCTCAAATTTCGCTCTTCGCGACCTATATAGTTCATCCAAATGTGTGAAAGACGTGTTTAGGATCATAAATGCGCGTTTCTGAGGCAAGAATTTAGGAACTACGGAGTGTAGGACGAAAATATCGAAGGAAATTCTGTGCAGATCATTTTGTTCCCCAAAGAACAAACTGAGTCTAGGACATCTTTGGTCGTTTATATTTAGGAAAAGCTTTAACATTCCTCCAAATGAGCCCATTTTATACCTAGAAATGCATTTTAGGTCGAACTTTGGTCATTTTTTAAAAGCTATACCACTTGTCTATTTTCGTCAGTTTTGGTTCGCAAATTCGTCCTACCTCAAGTTTCACTCTTAGCGACCTATATAGTTCATGCAAATGTGTCAAATACATGTTTAGGGTCAAGGACGTGCATTTCTGAGCCAAGAATACCTAAACTATGGGGTGTAGGACGAAAATACCAAAGGGAAATTATTGTTTGTCACTTTGTTGCCAAAGCAAAAATTGAGTCTGCGACGTTTTTGGCAAATTATTTTTGTGAAAAACTTAAAAATTACTCAAAATGAGCCCGTTTCATATCTATATATGCATTTTAGGTCAAACTTTGGTCCATTTTTCTAAGGATATAGTAATGTGGATTTTAGTCCGTTTTGGTCCGTACGTTAGTCCTATCTCAAGATTGTCTCTTCGCAACCTATATAAATCATGCAAATGTGTCAGAGATATGTTTAGAGTCATGGATGCGCGTTTCTGAGGGAAGAATCCGTGAACTAGGTGGTGCAAGACAAAAATACCGAAGGGAAATCGTTGTCGGTCATGTTGTTCCCCAAAGCAGAAACTGAGTCTGGGATTTTTTTGGTCATTCATTTTTGGAAAAACTTCAACATACCTTCAAATGAGCCCATTTATACCTAGAATTTCATTTTAGGACAAACTTTTGTCCTTTTTTAAAAAGCTATACCATTGGTCGATTTTCGTCCGTTTTGGTTCGCACATTCGTCCTACCTCAAGCTTCACTCTTAGCGACCTATATAGTTTATGCAAATGTGTTAGAGACGTGTTTAGGGTCAAGGATGTGCATTTCTCAGCCAAGAATACATGAACTATGGCGTGTATGACAAAAATACCAATAGGAAATGTTATTGCTCACTTTTTCACACAAAGCAGAAATCGAGTCTAGGACGTATTTGGTAAATTATTTTTGGGAAAAACTTAAAAATTACTCCAAATGAGCCTGTTTTACAGCAAGAAATGCATTTTAGGCTGAACTTTGGTCCATTTTTTGAAGGCTATAATACTGGTGGATTTTCGTCTATTTTGGTCCGCACGTTAGTCCTACCTCAAATTTCTCTCTTCGCGACCTATATAGTTTATGGAAATATGTCAGAGACATGTTTACGGTCATGGACGCGTGTTTCTGAGGCAAGAATCCGTGAACTACTTGGTGTAGGACGAAAATACCAAAGGGTAATTGTTGCAGGTCATTTTCTTTCCCAAAGCAGAAACTGAGTTTGGGACGTCTTTGGTTGTTTATTTTTTGGAAAAGCTTCAACATTCCTCCATATGAGCCCATTTTATAACTAGAAATGCATTTTTGGTCGAACTTTGGTCCATTTTTAAAAAGTTATACCACTGATGGATTTTCGTTCGTTTTGGTCAACACATTCGTCCTATCTCAAGTTTCACTCTTAGAGACCTATATAGTTCATGCAAATGTTTCAAAGACATGTTTACGGTCAAGGACGCGCATTTCTCAGCCAAGAATCCCTTAACTATGGGGTGTAGGACGAAAATACAAACGGGAAATCGTTGTTGGTCACTTTGTTTTGAAAAGTAGAAATCGAGTCTGAGACGTCTTTGGTAAATTATTTTAGGGAAAAACTTAAAATTTACTCTAAATGAGTCCATTTTATAGCTAGAATGTCATTTTAGGTCGAACTTTGATCCATTTTTCGAAGGCTATAATACTAGTGGATTTTCGTCCGTTTTGGTCCGCAAGTTAGTCCTACTTGAAGTTTCTCTCTTTGCGACCTATATAGTTCATGCAAATGTGTCAGAGACATGTTTAGGATCATGGACGTACGTTTATGAGACAAGAATCCCGAAACTACGGGGAATATTCATCCTACCTCAAGTTGCACTCTTAGTGACCTATATAGTTCATGCAAATGTGTCAGAGACATGTTTCGGGTCAAGGACGCACATTTCTCAGCCAAGAATCCTTGAACTATGTGGTGTATGATGAAAATACCAAAGGAAAATCGTTAGATGAAACCGACTCTGGGACGTCTTTGGTAAATTATTTTTGGGAAAAACATAAAAATTACTCCAAATGAGCCAGTTTTATGGCTAGAAATGCATTTTATGCCCAAATTTGGTACATTTTTCGAAGGCTATAGTACTGGTGGATTTTAGTTCATTTTGGTCCGTACGTTAGTTCTACCTCACGTTTCTCTCTACACAACCTATGTAGTTCATGCAGATGTGTTAGAGACATGTATAGGGTCATAGACGCGCGTTTCTGAGGCAAGAATCCTTGAACTATGGGTGTAGGACGAAAATACCAAAGGGTAATAGTTGCAGGTCATTTTGTTTCCCATAGCAAGAACAGAGTCTAGGACATTTTTTATCGTTTATTTTTGGAAAAAGCTTAAACATTTCTGCAAATGAGCCCATTTTATATCTAGAAATGAATTTTAGGTCGAACTTTGGTCCATTTTTAAAAAGTTATACCACTGGTTGGTTTTCGTCCGTGTTGGTCTGCACATTTGCCTTATCTCAAGTTTCACTCTTAGTGACCGATATAGTTCATGCAAATTTGTCAGAGACATGTTTCGGGTCAAGGACGCACATTTCTCAGCTAAGAATCCTTGAACTATGGGGTGTGGGACGAAAATACCAAAGGAAAATCGTTGTTGGTCACTATGTTACCTAAAGATGAAACCTACTCTGGGACGTCTTTCGTAAATTATTTTTGGGAAAAATATAAAAACTACTCCAAATGAACATGTTTTATAGCTAGAGATGCATTTTAGGCCGAACTTTGGTCCATTTTTCAAAAGCTATAGTACTTGTGGATTTTCGTCTGTTTTGGTCCAAATGCGTCAGAGACATGTTTAGGGTCATGGACACGCGTTTTTGTGGCAAGAATCAGTGAACTATGGGGCGTAGGACGAAAATACCACAGGCAAATAGTTGCAGGTCATTTTGTTTCCCAAAGCAGGAACTTATTCTAGGACATTTTTTGTCGTTTATTTTTTGGAAAAGCTTCAACATTCCTGCAAATGAGCCCATGTGACACCTAGAAATGCATTTTCGGTCGAACTTTGGTCCATTTTAAAAAAGTCGTACCACTGGTCGATTTTCGTTCGTTTTGGTCCGCACATTCGTCATACCTCAAATTTCACTCTTGGAGAGCTATATAGTTCATGCAAATGTGTCAAAGACATGTTTAGGGTCAAAGACGCGCATTTCTGAGGTAAGAATCCCCTAACTCTGGGGTGTAGGACGAAAATACCAATGGAAAATCGTTGTTGGTCACTTTGTTTCCCAAAGCAGAAACCGAGTCTGGGACGTGTTTGGTAAGTTATTTTTCAGAAAAATCTAAAATTTACTCTAAATGAGTCCATTTTATAGCTATAAATCCATTTTAGGTCGAACGTTGGTCCATTTTTTGAAGTCTATAGTACTAGTGGATTTTCGTCCGTTTTGGTCCGCACGTTAGTCCAATCTGAAGGCTTTCTCTTCGCAACCTATATAGTTCATGCAAATGTGTCAAAGAAATGTTTAGGGTCACAGACGCATGTTTCTGAGGCAAGAATACCTGAACTACGGGATTTGTATGACCAAAATACCAAAGAAAAATCGTTGCAGGTCATTTTGTTCCCAAAGTAGAAACTGAGTCTATGACGTCTTTGGTCGTTTATTTTTGGAAAAATCTTCAACATTCCTTCAAATGAGCCCATGTTATACCTAGAAATGCATTTTAGGTCGAACTTTAGTACATTTTTAAAAAGCTACACCACTAGTCGATTTTTGTCCGTTTTGGTCCCCACATTCGTCCTACCTCAAGTTTCACTCTTGGAGACCTATATATTTCATGCAAATGGGTCAGAGACATGTTTAGGATCAAGGACATGGATTTCTGAGACAAGAATCCCTGAACTATGGGGTGTAGGACGAAAATACCAAAGGGGAATTGTTGCTGGTAACTTTGTTCCCCAAAGCAGAAACCGAGTCTGGGCATCTTTGGTAACTTAGTTTTAGGAAAAACTTAAAAAATACTCCAAATGAACCCGTTTTATAGTTAGAAATGCATTTTAGGCTGAACGTTGGCCATTTTTCGAAAGCTATAGTACTGGTGGATTTTCGTCTATTTTGGTCCGCACGTTAGTCCTACCTCAAGTTTCTCTCTTCACGACCTATATAGTTCATCTAAATGTGTCAGAGACATGTTTAGGGTCATGGACCCGCGTTTTTTAGGCAAGTATCAGTGAACTATGGGGTGTAGGACGAAAATATCAATGGGAAATCGTTGCAGGTCACTTTGTTTCCAAAAGTAGAAATTGAGTCTGCAACGTCTTTGGTCATTTATTTTTTTTGAAAAGCTTTAACATTCCTCTAAATGAGCCCATTTTATACATAGAAAGGCAATTTAGGTCGAACTTTTGTCCACTTTTTAAAAGCTACACCACTGGTCTATTTTCGTCCGTTTTGGTCCGCACATTTGCCCTACCTCAAGTTTCACTCTTAGAGACCTATATAGTTCGTGCAAATGTGTTAGAGACATGTTTATTGTCAAGGACGCGCATTTCTGAACCAAGAATTTGTAAACCATGGGATGTAGCATGAAAATACCAAAGGAAAATCATTGCTGGTAACTTTGTTCCCAAAATCAAAATCCGAGTCTGGGACGTCTTTGGCAAATTATTTTAAAAAAAAACTTAAAAATTACTCCAAATGAGCTTGTTTTACACCTAGAAATGCATTTTAGGCAGAATGTTGGACCATTTTTCGAAGGCTATAGTACTGGTGGATTTTCGTCTTGGTCTGCACGTTAGTCCAACCTCAAGTTTTTTTCTTCGCGACTTGTATAGTTTATGCAAATGTGTAAGAAACATGTTTAGGGTCATGGACGCGCGTTTCTGAGGCAATAAATCATGAACTACGTGGTGTAGAACGAAAATACAAAAAGAAAATCGTTGAAGGTCATTTTGTTCTCCAAAACAGAAACTAAGTCTTGGACGTCTTTGGTAGGTTAATTCTAGAGAAAAGCTTCAACATTGCTCCAGATGAGCCCATTTTATACCTACAAATGCATTTTAAGTCGAACTTTGGTCCATTTTTCGAAGGCTATAGTACTGGTGGATTTTCGTCCGTTTTGGTCAGCGCGTTAGTCCTATCTCAATTCCTCTCTTCGCAACCAATATAGTTCATCCAAATGTGTCAGAGACATGTTTAGGGTCATGGACGCGTGTTTCTGAGGTAAGAATCCCTAAACTACGGGGTGTCGAACGAAAATACAAAAAGAAAAATCGTTGTACGTCATTTTGTTCTCCAAAGAAAAAATTGAGTTTGGGACGTCCTTGGTAGTTTATTTTTGGGGAAAGCTTCAACATTCCTCTTAATGAGCCCATTTTACACCTAGAAATGCATTTTAGGTCGAACTTTGGTCCGTTTTTAAAAAGCTACACTAATGGTCGATATTCATCCGTGTTGGTCCGAACATTCGTCCTACCTCAATTTTCACTCTTAGAGACCTATAGAGTTCATGCAATTGTGTCAGAGACATATTTAGGGTCAGGGATGCGTATTCTTGACCCAAGAATCCGTGAACAATGGGGTGTTAAACGAAAATACCAAAGGGATATCGTTGGTAGACACTTTATTCCCCAAAGCAGAAACCGTGTCAGGGACGTCTTTGACAACCTATTTTTGAAAAAAACTTAAAAATTACTCCAAATGTGCACATTTTATGCATAGAAATGCATTTTGGGTCGAACTTTGGTCCATTTTTCGAAAGTTATAGTACTTGTGGATTTTAGTCTGTTTTGGTCCGCACGTTCGTCCTACCTCAAGTTTCACTGTTAGGGACCTATACAGTTCATGCAATTGTGTCAGAGACATGTTTAGGGTCAAGGACGCATGTTTGTTACCCAAGAATCCCTGAACTATGGGGTGTTGGGCGAAAATACCAAAGGGATATCGTTGGTAGTGACTTTGTTCCCCAAAGCAGAAACCGTGTCTAGGACGTATTAGACAAATTATTTTTGGAAAAAACTTAAAAATTACTCCAACTGAGTTTATTTTATGCATAGAAATGCATTTTAGGCCGAACTTTGGTCTAATTTTCGAATGCTATAGTACTGGTGGATTTTCGTCCGTTTTTGTTTGCACGTTCGTCCTATCTCAAGTTTCTCTCTTTGCGACCTATATAGTTCATCCAAATGTGTCAGAGACATGTTTAGGGTCATGGACGCGCGTTTCTGAGGTAAGAATCCCTAAACTACGGGGTTTCGGACGAAAATACAAAAAGGGAAATCGTTGTAAGTCATTTTGTTCCCCAAAGAACAAATTCAGTTTGGGACGTCTTTGGTAGTTTGTTTTTGGGCAAAAGCATCAACATTCCTCCAAATGAGCCCATTTATACCTATAAATGCATTTTAGGTCGAACCTTGGTCCATTTTTAAAAAGTTATACCACTTGTCGATTTTCGTTCGTTTTGGTCCGCGTATACGTCCTACCTCAGGTTTTACTTTTAGAGACCTATATAGTTCATGCAAATGTATCAGAGACATATTCAGGGTCATGGACGCACGTTACATTGACAAGAATCCGTCAACTATGGGGTGTAGGACCAAAATTCCAAAGGGAAATCGTTGTAGGTCCTTTTGTTTCCCAAAGTAGAAGCTGAGTCTGCGACGTGTTTGGTCGTTAAGCTTTAGGAAAAGCTTCAACATTCCTCCAAATGAGCCCATTTTATACCAAGAAATGCATTTTAGGTCGAACTTTGGTCCATTTTTAAACTGCTACACCACTGGTCGATTTTCGTCCGTTTTGGTCCACACATTCGTCCTACCTCAAGTTTCACTCTTAGAGAACTATATAGTTCATGCAAATATGTCAAACACATGTTTAGGGTCATGGACGCGTGTTTCGAAGGTAAGAATCCCTAAACTACGGGGTGTCGAACGAAAATACAAAAAAGGAAATCGTTGTAGGTCATTTTCTTCCACAAAAAAAAATTGAGTTTGGGACGTCTTTGGTAGTTTATTTTTGTGAAAAGCCTTAACATTCCTCTAAATTAGCCGATTTTACACCTAGAAATGCATTTTTTGTCGAACTTTGGTCTGTTTTTAAAAAGCTACACCACTGGTCGATTTCCGTCCGTTTTGGTCCGCACATTCGTCCTACCTCAAGTTTCACTGTTAGAGACCTCAAGTTCATGTAATAGTGTCAGAGATATGTTTAGGGTCAAGGACGCGTATTTCTGACCCAAGAATCCCTGAACTATGGGGTGTAGGACGAAAATCGCAAAGGGAAATCGTTGTAGGTCCTTTTGTTTCCCAAAGCAGAAACTGAGTCTGCAATGTCTTTGGTCGTTTATATTTAGGAAAAGCTTCAACATTCCCCGAAATGAGCCGATGTTATACCTACCTAGAAATGCATTTTAGGTCGAACTATGGTCCATTTTTAAAAAGTTACACCACTGGTGGATTTTCGTCCGTTTTGGTCCACACATTCGTCCTACCTCAAGTTTCACTCTTAGAGAACTATATAGTTCATGCAAATATGTCAGAGACATGTTTAGGGTCATGGACGCGTGTTTCTGAGGTAAGAATCCCTAAAGTAAAAATACAAAAAGGGAAATGGTTATAGGTCATTTTCTTTCCCAAAGAAAAAATTTAGTTTGGGACGTCTTTGGTAGTTTATTTTTGGGGAAAGCTGAACATTCCTCTAAATTAGCCAATTTTACACCTAGAAATGCATCTTTCGTCGAACTTTTGTTCGTTTATAAAAAGCTACACCACTGGTCGATTTCCGTTCGTTTTGGTCCGCACATTCGTCCTACCTTAAGTTTCAATGTTAGAGACCTATACGGTTCATGCAATTGTGTTTGAGACATGTTTAGAGTCAATGACGCGTATTTCTGACCCAAGAATCACTGAACTATGGGGTGTTGGATGAAAATACCAAAGGCATATCGTTGGTAGTCACTTTGTTCCCCAAAGCAGAAACCGTGTCTGGGACATATTTGACAAATTATTTTTGAAAAAAACTTAAAAATTACTCCAAATGAGCACATTTTGCATAGAAATGCATTTTAGGCAGGACTTTGGTCTATTTTTCGAAGGCTATAGTACTGGTGGATTTTCGTCCGTTTTTGTTTGCACGTTCGTCCTATCTCATGTTTATCTCTTCGCGACCTATATAGTTCATCCAAATGTGTCAGAGACATGTTTGTGGTCATGAACGCGCGTTTTTTAGGTAAGAATCCCTAAACTATCGGGGTGTCGGACGAAAATACAAAAAGGGAAATCGTTGTAGGTCATTTTGTTCCCCAAAGAAAAAATTGGGTTGGGGTCGTCTTTGGTAGTTTATTTTTGGGAAAATATTCAACATTCCTCCAAATGAGCCCATTTATATTTAGAAATGCATTTCAGGTCGAACTTTGGTCCATTTTTAAAAAGTCATACCACTTGTCGATTTTCGTCCGTTTTGGTCCGCATATTCGTCCTACCTTAAGTTTCACTTTTAGAGACCTATATAGTTCATGCAAATGTATCAGAGACATGTTTAGGGTCATGGACGCACGTTTCACTGACAAGAATCCGTGAACAATGGGGTGTAGGACGAAATTTTCAAAGGGAAATCGTTGTAGGTCATTTTGTTTCGCAAAGCAGAAACTGAGTCTGCAACGTCTTTTTTCGTTTATTTTTAGGAAAAGCTTCAACATTCCCCCAAATGAGCCGATTTTATACCTAGAAATGAATTTTAGGTCGAACTTTGGTCCATTTTTAAAAAGTTACACCACTGGTCGATTTTTGTCCGTTTTGGTCCACACATTCGTTCTACCTCAAGTTTCACTCTTATAGAACTATATAGTTCATGAAAATATGTCAGAGACATGTTTAGTGTCATGGACGCATGTTTGTGAGGTAAGAATCCCTAAACTACGGGGTGTCGAACGAAAATACAAAAAGGGAAATCGTTGTAGGTCATTTTCTTCTCCAAAGAAAGAATTGAGTTTTGGACGTCTTTGGTAGTTTATTTTTGGGGAAAGCTTCAACATTTTTCTAAATTAGCCCATTTTACACCTAGAAATGAATTTTTTGTCGAACTGTGGTCCGTTTTTAAAAAGCTACACCACTGGTCGATTTTCGTTCGTTTTGGTCTGCACATTCGTCCTACCTTAAGTTTCACTGTTAGAGACCTATACAGTTCATGCAATTGTGTCTGAGACATGTTTAGGGTCAAGGACGCGTATTTTTGACCCAAGAATCCCTGAACTATGGGGAGTTGGACGAAATTACCAAAGGGATATCGCTGGTAGTCACTTTGTTCCCTAAAGCAGAAACCGTGTCTGGGACGTATTTGACAAATTATTTTTGAAAAAAAACTTAAATATTACTCCAAATGAGCACATTTTATGCATAGAAATACATTTTAGGCCGAACTTTGGTCTATTTTTCGAAGGCTATAGTACTGGTGGATTTTCGTCCGTTTTGGTTTGCACGTTCGTCCAATCTCAAGTTTCTCTCTTCGCGACCTATATAGTTCATCCAAATGTGTCAGAGACATGTTTAGGGTCATGGACGCGCGTTTTTGGAGGTAAGAATCCGTAAACTACAGGGTGTCGGACGAAAATACAAACAAGGAAATCGTTGTTGGTCATTTTGTTCCCCAAAGAAAAAATTGAGTTCGGGATGTCTTTGGTAGTTTATTTTTGGGAAAAGCTTCAACATTCCTCCAAATGAGCCAATTTTATACCTAGAAGTGCATTTTAGGTCGAACTTTTGTCCATTTTTAAAAAGTCACACCACTTGTCGATTTTCGTCCGTTTTGGTCCACACATTTGTCCTACCTCAAGTTTCACTCTTACAGACCTATATAGTTCATGAAAATGTGTCAGCGATATTTTAAGGGTCATGGACGCACGTTTCAGAGGCAAGAATCCGTGAATTATAGGGTGTTGGACAAAAATTCCAAAGGGAAATCATTGTAGGTCCTTTTGTTTCCTAAAGCAGAAACTGAGTCTGCAACGTCTTTAGTTGTTTATTTTTAGGAAAAGCTTCAACATTCTTCCAAATGAGCCCATTTTATACCTAGCAATGCATTTTAGGTCGAACTTTGGTCCATTTTTAAAAAGCTACACCACTGGTCGATTTTCGTCTGTTTTGGTCCGCACATTCGTCCTACCTCAAGTTTCATCACTCTTAGAGAACTATATAGTTCATGCAAATATGTCAGAGACATGTTTAAGGTCAAGACGCGCATTTCTGAGCCAAGAATCCATGAACTATGGGGTGTAGGACGAAAATACCAAAGGGGAATCGTTCTGGTTATTTTGTTCCCGAAAGCAGAAATCGAGTCTATGACGTCTTTGGCAAATTATTTTTGGAAAAAACTTAAAAATTACTCCAAATGAGCCCATTTTATAGCTACAAATGGATTTTTAGGCCCAACTTTGCTCCATTTTTCGAAGGCTATAGAACGGTAGATTGCCACACCCTCTCCCAGACTTTATAACCCTAGCCTAGGAGACGTCGTGAAGCCAGTGAATCTCATCATTACCTTGACAATCCTCACTGACTATCTTAACTTAACTGCGACTTAAACAATGTTAAACTTAACACATAACGGCGAAAACTAAACAAATATCTTTTACATAGTGCAGCCCATACTAACTTGTACAACCCATCTAACTGTACCAAAACTTATTATAACAGTAACATGCATGATTTACTACTAACGTACAATAGTAGTAAAACTTCTCGAGTAGCAGATAGTATGTGATAGATCAGGCTCCGAGATCACGATCTCTACCTGAAAAGTGGGAAAACAATTTGAAAGAATGAGCTAAAACGCCCAGTGAGTGATGCTTTAATAGAAAATACTTAAAACATATATATAGCATAACTAGAAAACATCGACTTAGAATTTTTCATAAATCAAATCATAACTGAAACTATAAATTATAATTTAAAATGAAATCACTTAAAAGGTGTTTGCACGATACTTATCTGTAAATCATGGTAAAACTATGTATAACAAAAATCATGATAAAACATGAATATCTTAAAATCTATAAACGATTTGTATCAAACTGAACTACGTTGTAGTGCGGAAACCCAACACTAGCTACGTCTTTGTCGCAGTGGAGTACTCTCAAACTAACGATAGCTATATCTACGTCGTGGTTGGATCAGGACCAACAATGTCTTCGCCGAGGTGGAGTCAGCTCAAGACAACGACGGTATCCTACGTAAGGACTATAGGGTGTATGAGGAAAATATCGAAGGGAAATCGTTGCTGGTCACTTTGTTCCCCAACTTTGTATGGGATGTCTGGGGTAAATTATTTTTGGGAAATACTTAAAAACTACTTCAAATGAATCTGTTTTATAGCTAGAAATGCATTTTAGGCCGAACTTTGGTCCATTTTTCGAAAGCTATAGTACTGGTGGATTTTCGTCCGTTTTGGTCCGCCCGTTAGTCGTACCATAAGTTTAACTCTTCGTGACTTATATAGTTCATGCAAATGTGCCAGAGACATGTTTAGGGTCATGGACCGACTTTTCTAAGGCAAGAATCCCTGAATTACGAGGAGTAGGTTGAAAATACCAAAGAGAAATCGTGCATGTCATTTTGTTCCCCGAAGCAGAAACTGAGTCTGGGACGTCTTTGGTCGTTTAATTTAGGGGAAAACTTCAATATTCCTATAAATGAGCCCATTTTATACCTAGAAATGCATCTTAGGTCGAACTTTGGTCCATTTTTAAAAAGCTATACCGCAGGTAGTTTTTCATCCCTTTTGGTCCGCACATTCGTCCTACCTCAAGTTTCGCTCTTATGGACCTATATAGTTCATGCAAATGTGTAACAGAGATGTTTAGGGTCAAGGATATGCATTTTTTAACCAATATTCCCTGAACTATAGGGTGTAGGACGAAAATACCAAACGAAAATCGTTGCTCATCACTTTGTTCCCCAACTTAGTTTGGGGCGTCAGTGGTAAAGAATTTTTGGGAAAAACTTAAAAATTACTCCAAATGAGCCCGTTTTGTAGCTAGAAATGCATTTTAGGCCGAACTCTGCTTAATTTTTAGAGAGCTATAGTACTCGTGGATTTTTGTCCGTTTTGGATCGCACGTTAGTCCTACCACAAGTTTCTCTCTTCGCGACCTACATAGTTCATGCAAATGTGACAAAGACATGTTTAGGGTCATGGACGGGCGTTTCTGAGGCAAGAATCTCTAAATTATGGGGTGTAGGTTGAAAATACCAAACGGCAAACGTTGCAGGTCATTTTGTTCCCCAAAGAAGAAACTTAGTCTGGGACGTCTTTGGTCGTTTATTTTTGGAAAAAGCCTCAACATTCCTCCAAATGAGGCCATTTTATACCTAAAAGTGCATTTTGGGTTGAACTTTTGCCCATTTTGAAAGGGTATACCCTTGGTCGATTCTCGTTAGTTTGGTCTGCACATTCGTCCTACCTTGAGTTTTGTTCTTAACGACTATAGTTCATGCAATGTGTCAGAAACATGTTTAGGGTCAAGGACGCGCATTTCTGAGCCAACAATCCATGAACTATGGGTGTAGGACGAAAATACCAAAGGCAAATCGTTGCTGGTCAATTTGTTCCCCAAAGCACAAATCGAGTATGTGACGTATTTGGTAAATTGTTTGGAAAAAATATAAAAATTACTCCAAATGAGACCGTTTTATTGCTAGAAATGCATTTTAAGCCGAAATTTTGTCCATTTTTCAAAGGCTACAGTACTTGTGGATTTTCGTCCGTTTCGGTCTGCACGTTACTTCTACGTCAACTTTCTCTCTTTGTGACCTATAGAGTTCATACAAATGTATCAAAGACATGTTTAGGGTCATGGACGTGCGTTTTTTAGGCAAGAATCTCTGAACTAAGGTGTGTGGGACGAAAATACCAAAAGGAAAAATCGTTGCAGCTGGTCATTTTGTTCCCCAAAAAAGAATCTGAGTCTTGGACGTCTTTGGTTGTTAGTTTTTTGGAACAACTTCAACATACCTCCAAAAATGCCCATTTTATACCTAGAAAAGAATTTTAGGTCGAAATTTGGTCCATTTTTAAAAAGCTATACCACTAGTCGATTTTCGTCAGTTTTGGCCCGCACATTCGTCCTATCTCAAGTTTCACTCTTAGAGACCTATATAGTTCATGCAAATGTGTCCGAGACATATTTGTGGTCAATGGCGCACATTTCTCAGCCAATAATCCTTGAAGTATGGATCGTAGGACGAAAATACGAAATGGAAATCGTTGTTGGTCCATTTCTTCGCCAAAGCAGAGACCGAGTCTGAGACGTCTTTGGTAAATTATTTTTGGGAAAAATAAAAAATTACTCCAAATTTGACCGTTTTATAGCTAGAAATGTATTTTAGGCCGAACTTTGGTCCATTTTTCGAAGGCTATAGTATTGGCGGATTTTGGTCTATTTTGTTCCGTACGTTAGTCCTATCTCAAGTTTCTCTCTTTACGAACTATATAGTTTATGCAAATGGGTCAAAGACATATTTAGAGTCAAGGACACGCATTAGTGAGCCAAGAATCCCAAAACTATGGGGTGTAGGAAGAAAATACGAATGAAAAATCGTTGTTGCTAACTTTGTTCCCCAAAGCAAAATTCGAGTCTGGGGCATCTTTTGTAAATTGTTTTGAGGAAAAACTTAAAAATTACTCCAAATGAGCCCTCTTTATAGCTAGAAATGCATTTTAAGCTGAACTTTGGTCCATTTTTTGAACTCTTAGTGAGCTATATAGTTCATGAAAATGAGTCAAAGACATGTTTGGGGTCAAGGACGCGCATTTCTATGCCAAGATTCCCAGAACTGTGGGGTGAAGGATGAAAATACCAAAGTGAAATCGTTGTTGGTCACTTTGTTTCTTAAAACAGAAACTGAGTCTGAGACGTCTTTGGTCGTTTATTTTTGGGAAAAGCTTCAACATTCCTCCAAATGAGCCCATTTTATACCTAGAAATGCATTTTAGGTCGAACTTTTGTCCATTTTTAAAAAGCTATACCATTGGTTGATTTTCGTCCGTTTTGGTCCGCACATTCGTCCAACCTCAAGTTTCACTTTTAGGGAACTATATTTTTCATGAAAGGGTGTTAGTGACATGTTTAGGGTCAAAGACATGCATTTCAAAGCCACGAAGCCCTAAACTATGCGGTGTAGGATGAAAATACCAAAGGAAAATCATTGTTGGTCACTTTGTTCCTCAAAGCAGAAACCGAGTCTGGGACGTCTTTTGTAACACTTTCTCCCAGACCCTCTACTCTTAGCCTAGGAGACGACGTGAAGCCAGCGAATATCGTCGTTACCTTGACGATCCTCGCTGGCTATATTTACTTAACTTCGATTTAAACAATGCCAATAACTTAAAAAGTGCGGAATAAACTTAACTGCAGAAAAACAATTTCAAATTTAACACATAACGTGGAAAACTAAATAAATATCTTTTACATCGTGCAACCCATACTATCTTATACAACCTATTTCACTGTACCAAAACTTATTATAACAGTAAAATGCATGATTTACTACTAACGTACAATAGTATTAAAACTTCTCAACTAGCAGGCAGTATGTGGTAGGTCAGGCTTCGGGATCACGATATCTACCTGGAAAGTGGGAAAACAATTTGAAAGAATGAGCTAAAACGCCCAGTGAGTGATGCTTTAATAGAAAATACT